>CAJDSM010026677.1:4757-27535 GCA_903981925.1 Ostrea lurida | reverse complement strand
AAATAAGACACTGAAAGTCTTCCACATTCCGCTTCATATTTGGATGTTTTACTGAACATTGACGTTAACAGTAAACAAACAATTCAAGTTAATAACTAACGGGAATTTGATCGTAAACTTTTACATTCACCCATCCCACCCAGAGAAGATATTCTGCGCATAATCAATTTTCAACCGAGGCAGGCTACTACTATATAAGTTGATATTACAGGGTTTTAATATTCTTTGTTTAAAATCAGAACTTCACAAATTCTATAGTCGTTATCTCACTTGCAAATGAAACCCGTCTGGCATGTTTCGTGCCAATTGTTCATGTTGATTTTGACTATAGATTACTCTGTTTACCTGATCACGATACAGTGTTCATGGCGGGCGTGGACCGGGAACTGAGTATGCTTAATCCTCCAACGCACCTGGTCCACATCTGTTTCTGGCCTGTGTTTGCCCAACTCTTAATTTGTTAATCCTTCTAACATTTACGAGTTTGATGGCTTGCATCTTTTCACCTCTATTCTTTTAATTACGGCCTTGCACAGGAGTACTTCCTAGGCCTTTTCAAATATTGATTGATTATTTATTGTTTTACGTCCCATCCGAGAATATTTCACTCATTTGGAAACGTTTTTTTCAAAATAACCAAATAATGAAAGTGACTTAATATAAATTGTAATTATACATTATTTTATAAACGCATTATTGTCAAGATATGTCACAGACACACGAAAAAACATAGAAATATTGTAGTTTCAGTAAAAGTTATTTTTGGTAAATGATAGTTATCCATTTTTATCCACTTAATACGTTTGCAACTTCTTTTGATGTGTTCTTTTAAACTTGATTTGTGCTTGTAAGTTTCTCCGCAGTGGATGCATTCAAAATTTTCTCCTAGAGTGCGTAATCATGTGTCTTCGAAGATGAGCAAAACTAACTTGAGGTTCCCACATATATTGCATACGATTACTCTGGTTTGTGATACACTTGTTTGGTCCGTCGCTATCTCTCGACAGTGTTTTAAGCCTTCCCTTGTTGGGGACGCGGTCCTACAAAAGTGACTGGAGCTTTTGGGAGCAGAGGACTTCTAGCAACCGTGTCTGTAATATACAGTAAAACAGGAGTGTTAGGAAACATTTCACTGTTTCTCTGTAATATACAGTAAAACAGGAGTTTAGGAAACATTTCACTGTTTCTCTGTAATATACAGTAAAACAGGAGTGTTAGGAAACATTTCACTGTTTCTCTGTAATATACAGTAAAACAGGAGTGTTAGGAAACATTTCACTGTTTCTCTCGTAATATAAAGTAAACAGGAGTTAGGAAACATTTCACTGTTTCTCTAGACCAGAAAACAGGAGTTTAGGAACATTTCACTGTTTCTCTGTAATATACAGTAAACAGGAGTGTTAGGAAACATTTCACTGTTTCTCTGTAATATACAGTAAAACAGGAGTGTTAGGAAACATTTCACTGTTTCTCTGTAATATACAGTAAACAGCGAGTGTTAGGAAACAGTTCACTGTTTCTCTGTAATAACAGAAACAGGAGTGTAGGAAACAGTTCACTGTTTCTCTGTAATATACAGTAAAACAGGAGTGTTAGGAAACATTTCACTGTTTCTCTAGACCAGAAAAGTGTCTTTCTCAAATCAGGGAATTTAATATTTAAACTAGGAAGCAGTTTTTTTTTGTCAGTAATCGTCTGAAACCATGAAGCACAAAAAGCGTTGATTTGTTATTCTTTTCATTCAAAAGCAAACCTTAGCTGTGTCCACACGACACGAACGTCCCCGCCTGCAAGTAAGTCAAAGGAAGGAAATCCCCAAGGTTACAAGCGATACCCAGACAACTGAAAGCAGTTTTTCAAAGTTAAAGGGGCACAACTCTATCAAGAATCAACGAACTGAAACGAAACTCAAACTCGATCTGTAACTTTTTGATATACACCTGCATACAAAATCAGTTCAATATCTGAAAGCATTTACCAAAGAAAAAAAAAGTCCAGAAAACTTGTCGTTACAGCAATTTTTCAAAGTTAAAGGGGCACAACTCAAACAAAAATCAACGAACTGGACTAAAACTCAATCTCGATGTGTAACTCATTAATATTCGCCACAACACACACAAAAAAGTTCAATATCTCAAGGGGTTTGGAAAAAAAGTCTGGATAACTGCTCATCGCGGAAGGACGGACAATTGTAAAACTATATGCCCCTACCACTATGTGGCGGGGACATAAGGCAAAATTTTGAATTGAAATGGAACTGGCTAATCAAACTTGCCTGGCTTCTGGGCGCATGATTAAGCATATGACCCGAATTCTTCGACCAAGCTTTATCATAAAAAACAAACTTATCAAGTTAAAATTTTCATAGGTGGACTTGAATTTAAGAAAGTATATATTGGAGGAGGTGTCTTTGGACAGATACCATCCGATGGTTGTAATCAGTTTGAATTAAAATCTAATGCACATGGTAGAACTCCATCTGATGTTTTCGTATCAAATGTACTGCTAATTAGTAAAATATAGTCAGCTTGGATAACAATTGTATAAACTGGAAATTGATGAAATATGGTTGTTGAATGTTTAACTGACGGAAATATATCAACAACCTCGTATCTGCTATCATGCATCTACATAAACCAAACAAATATATATGTATTCGATATTAAAGCATTCACACTGATCTCAACATGGTAGATTCTAAAATTCACTCCTTCACACTTTCGAAACTACTTTATAAAAAAAATTCAAATTTTCCACATATTTAATCTTAGTTAATTGTTTTCATTATATCTATCATCGTGGTTGCCATTCTCTCCATTATACGGAATAAAGGGAGATATATATACATCCCCAAATATATGGATATACAACCTTTATTGAGGATCAAACATTCCATAAAAGCAAAAATAACACAAGACAGACTGAAGATACAATACTACATCTTCCACAACACAATTTACAAGACATAAAAGTGTAAACATCTAGCAAAGCAATGCATTAAATTGGTTTTAGCATGATAAAATACTTCAATTGTTTGTGGCTTTCTCGTGAATCAAAAAATGTCTCTTCAGAACATCGTGTCGTTTAAATGACTTATTGCAAAATGGACAAGAAAAGGGTTTCTCTGAAGAATGAGTTACCATATGTCGCTTCATATTACCCGAATAATGAAATGATTTGAAACAGACAGGGCAGACAAACTGTTCTGCCGAATAATGAGCTTTCTGAATATGAGCATCAAGTGTTGGGCGATTCTGATAGTATTCTCCACACTTGCAGCAGTACAGCACACTCCGAATGTGTTTCTCGTGTTCAAGAAGAGTATCTACGCTGCTAAATGAGGTTCCACAGATGTAGCATTTAATGAGAGGATCTTCATCAGTCTTCGATGTACGCTTGTTGGATCCTGAGGAAATAAAATAATGGTATATCTATCACAAACGGGTATCATGACTTTATCTTTTGCATGCAATAACACGCAACCCATATCGACAATCTGGCATGAAAACTAGACAGACAACTACTACCACAAACTAGAACGGCTGTATAACCTATCGTCTTCTCCCGACAGAATTACAGATACTGTCACGTGACACACTGGACAAAATGAACTGGGGAGACACATTTATCTCGATTCGCCATTAAAGAACTGAAATATCTGTAATCTCATCAGAATCAATGGATATTCCCATCAATAACAAAACTATTCAGAGATGCTTATCATACGACAAACTAGCTCTGGAAATCTGTATGCGTCAATGTCTATAGACTTTCTGTCCCATATGATATAAAACTCCATTTTTCACTTCAAATTTGTCTTTATTTCGCCAGTGCTGTAGATAAGCATTCTGCTGTTCTCTGTTCCTCTGCTTGTGGGGAATTTTGAATCTGCTCAACACCAAATCAACAATGGTATCATAACGTTCACTCCGCAAAAATCGAATTGGGCGAGGCTTCGGCTCATCAAATCCGCCAGCGGTATCTGTTAAAAATAAAGACATGCCTAAAATAATTCATTAAGTGAACAAGGAACCATGATCCTAAACTCATTTTCTGTGTACGTTCACTTTGCCAAAAATAAAACCACTTGCATAAACAAGAACACCAAAATGGAAAGTCATGGTATACGTCAGGTTTGCCATGCAAAAACAGGTGGTGTTGTAGTGTTCGTCGCCAGATCCATAAGAGGAGAACAAAAATTCATGTCAAAATTTAGTTGCAAAACTAATCCTCTTCTCCATGTAAAAGCAAAGATAACGAACAGCGACCAACCCCGCAAGCCCAAATTGAATACAAAAACAAGAGTTGGGCAATCACGGACTCCCGGACACACCAGAGGTGGGATCAGGTGCCCAGGAGGAGCAAGCATCCCCTGTTGACCGGTCACACCCGCCGTGAGCCTGTAGTCTTGATCAGGTAAACGGAACAGTCCGTAGTCAAATCAGGTGTTGAACAACGGCTTAACTATGGCTATGAAAACAATCAGACAGCATTTGACTCAATGATAGGTCATATTGGTAAACTACTTGTTTAAACGACCATAGAATTTACGAAATGCTGCCTTTAAAACGTGACTGTTGAAACCCCCGCAACAACAACTTGCAACAATTTTTCTTCAAATTTACCTCCAAGTGCCTAATTTGTTTTTCATTTCACCGGCAGCGGTGACATCTCCATATGAGTGAAATATTCTCGAGTGGGACGTAAAACAGTAAATAATCAACCAATATTAAGATACTGATTCTGTGTCTCTTACAAGTGAAATAATATAAATGGGGGGGGGGGTCCATGTTTGCCCTACTTTCAAGTCTGCATTTTTTATAGTACATGTGTATTTATAAACTTTATCATTGTTCGTCGTTTTCAATTTTTGTCATCAAGAAGTCTCCTGATAACAAATTATGGTATACATGGCGTTCGGGGCAAATAAGCAAGGCTGAAGTACACAAATGGCATTTGCTGACTGTACATGACTGTTATTTGAGTAGTCGAAAATAGAAATATCATTCTGCGTGCATATGTGTGCGTATACCAAGTCTATTTTGACCTTAGTTTGTAAATGCATGCAACATCTAAAATGTATTTTGAATTTATATTCGGAATTAACAAGTCTACATATATTAGTTATTTTAAAAGAAGATAAGTTACTTGTGAATTCATTGAAGGCATCCATTGTGTTGATGTTAATTGATCTTAAATTTCCAAAATTTCCGTACATTTATACTAGTTCTACACCGTAGTTTTTAGTCAATCTTCACTGTAAACTAGTAACATTTCTATCATAACATCCCGCCGTTTCATCATCATTGATAGTTAACTTTTCCTTTTACCAAGGTATGGTTTGGAGCTTATAAAATTCTTGAACTATTCACAAAATCTATCAAGCACAGTAACGATTTCAGCAACAGATAGTAACCCGTGTTAGAATAGGTCCTCAGCACCCCTTGCTTGTCGTTAGAGGCGATTAAATGGAGCGGTCCTTCGGATGAGATCGCAAAAACCGAGTCACCGTGTCCCAGCAGGTGTGGCACGATAAAGATTCCTCCCTGTTCAAAGGCCATGAGCACCGATCACAGGCTTAAATTTGCAGTCCTTCACCGGCAGTGTTGACGTCTCCATATGAGTGAAATAGTCTTTAAGAGGGACGTAAAACAACTTATAATCAATCAATAAGCAACAGATGGCATCTCAGTTGATAAAATTTCTCCCCAGGATTTTTCAAAGCAGAAAGTACAATGCAACAAGCATCTAGAGGGCATCACGGGAATGTACGCATCAATCTTATTGAATTGTCTTGATTTTAAAAACGTTACATGTGCAATAACGGTGAGAACGGGGGCAGTTACGAGACACGTTTTGGATAGGAAGAGTGTCTGTGAGATGTGTTAACCCCTTTGAAAACTTTCTGGAAACACCTCTGCAGTAAAATGCCCGTTAAAAAGTTGCTTATCTATTCATTTTTAGATGATAAATTTTTTATTTCACAAATGAAAATCCATGAGCTGAAATGGAGGTTCAAATGCGTTCAGACTCGTACGTATTTCGGAACCCTGACTTACTTAAAGGTGTAAAAAATTTACGTTTTAATTGATGTCCCTTGCTACTAACAATTTCTCCCAAAAATGTTGAAAATTTATGCTTATATAAGGAAATGAAATAAATTCCACCGCATCGAATTCTCGTCCCCGAGATCTCAATTATGTCTAATACAGTGTGAAAACTTTATACAGTTATGTAGGGCAAGGCAATATACATAAATATATCAGATTCATAATTATTTAATATCGTAGAAAATATATACATCAACCCGATATTCCACTTTTTTGCAGAAGCCGAAGGTCAATGGTAGAACATTTGCTTCGTAATCGCAAGGTCGCGAGTTCGAGCCCCGCTCGTGCAAAACCGTAGACGTAAACATACGTAGTGATGTCCCTTTTGTAAAACCGTGAAACACTCGGCAATTAGAAATGCTAATCACGAGTCTTTCGGATATGACCTTTAAAACGGAGGTTCTGAGTCGCGGTAGACGTTGCCAAGGTTAAGAACCCTCACTGCTACAGCCTTGAGCGCTCAACAAAGGACTTCACCTACAACTGGTGACGCCTCAAGATGAGTGAACAATTCTCCAAAGGACGTACATGAAAAGATATATACGAGCAGTGATCAATCTCATAACCCCTATACGGAATACAAAATCAAGAGTTGAGCACACACAGACCCGTGGATAAACCTGAGGTTGGATAATGTGCCTTGGAGGAGTAAGCATCTCTTGTCAACCTGTCACATCCTTAGTGAGCCCTATATTCCGACCAAGTAACGAGAATTCCGCAGTGAAAATCAACGTTGAAGAACAGCCTTACAACTGGTTGGTTGAAACACGTCAGACAGCATTTAGCCTTAACGACAGGCAGTAATGACAAACTAGATCGTTATAACGACCACAGAATTTGCGAAAAGCTGACAGTTAGAGCCCTTGGAACATCAACTTCTTTCTCAATAGCCTGTCTTGATCATATACAGAACAATCTCTTGCGTACCGAAACAGTTGAGAAACATCAACAAAGTCACCAAGATGAGTTGATAGTTTGTCGTTAACCAAAATATCCAAGTTCAAAGCGGATGTGGACGACTCTGTGTTGTCTATTATTTCGAGTCCACTGGAATATTATGAATCGACATAAGAATGAAAATAACAGTTGATAAATAAAACGTCATCGATATATCTAAATGTCAAATTAAAGGCCACCGGAAGAGATTTTTCTTTTCATGTAGAACTTTTTGAATAAATTCTGCCTCAGAAGAATATAAAAACAGGTCAGCTAATATAGGAACCTTGGTGATTTCAATATACAGCTGAAAGACTTGATCACCGTAAACTAAAACATTGTAGATGAGAAACTCCAGCATTTTTTAATTTAAACTGGAGAGTGTGCGTAGAAAGCAATTAATTTTGTTAATATCAATATTTCTTTTCTCCATTATTGTTCAAGAAGCATCTGTCTATGATGTAAAAAAGAATACTTATTTTCCAGTTTGGACAAATAATACATGTACTTTTACCTTAAAAAAAGAGAACAGCCTGCCTAAAATGTATTTATAAACAAAGATCTACCTGTGGTTATCCATTATCTTATTAATTACTCCAACATGGTCACGTTTTCTATCGGCTCAATGTTCATGTGTTTGCGTGATTTGCAACTGCTTTTGATTTAGGATACGTACCAGAATTAACTATTTCACAAAAGCAAAGTATGAGCTATCATCATGTCACCATGTACTTGTTTTTACGCACTGAAGATAATCATTTGTATGTTTAAAAAGAAATACTAACCCCCCCCCCCCTTCCATCAACTTCAAATGTTCATGCAGCTTATGGGAGCGCCAAGGATACAAAATCAAATTATGTGGCAGGTTGAATTCCAGTATTCCCATCGATATCAAAACGACAGATCCGCGAATACCAAATATTTCCAAAAGTCATCATTGTTACACTAATAATTATCAAATCATTATTAATCAATTTTGCAGTAGTAAACTTTGATATTTCAAAATTTGCGCAAGCGCGCAAGAGAGGAGAGAGAAGAGAGAGAGAGAGAGAGAGAGAGAGAGAGAGAGAGAGAGAGAGAGAGAGAGAGAGAGAGAGAGAGAGAGAGAGAGAGAGAGAGAGAGAGAGAGAGAGAGAGAGAGAGAGAGAGAGAGAGAGAGAGAGAGAGAGAGAGAGAGGAGAGAGAGAGAGAGTGTAGTTTCATTCTTCGTCAGGATTATCCTATGCGAGTCCTGTGTGTGTTTTTGCGTGTAGACACCTGAAGAGGAGCTATGGTATCAAAGTACTGTTTTCAACACTTTATGCTCAATATCATAGTTCTATTTGAATATGCGCGTTTGCAATCGTTGTGTTTTCACTTGGTTTGTGATCTTCGTAGATGTGCATTGCTCGTTCCTTTCCGACACATTTCGTCGTAACATTATATAGGCTAGGCCTGTGTATCGCCAGCTACCTCACGATGTACGATACGTATCACGATACAAATAGTGCGATAAAACACATATGATACGGTTGCCAAATATTAAATAAACTGCTATTTTCACTTCTTATTGTCAAATACTGTGATGCTTTGTTGCTTACCCTAATAAAAACCAGAATTGTTCATCAAATCTTTACAAAGGTTTATTAACACAAATATAAAAACATGAAATGTCTTAGAAGATGTGTTGACATGTTCATTGTATTGCCACTATAGGGCAAAATCTGCTTGCATTCGTATTGCGATACGCACATAACGATACGATATGCGTATCGTGAGCCAACACGATCGATGTAACGTTACAACTTTAATAAAGACATTCAACGATTAACACAATATTAAAGGAAATCCAAGGTTTACAAAACTTCCTTGAAAAGTGAAGCATGGTTTATCCTCATCTCTCTGCACAATCATATACCAACACATTCAGCACTATTTTCAGAAAATAATATTGAATCAATATCTTAGGTGCTATATAATAATAATGTAGCAGAACCGCATAAATCGTATTCAATTTGAATTTAAACTTCATCGATCTCATTTACGGTTAATCCTCCAGGGAACACTTAAAGATAAGATTTGAATTGCTTCCATCATATCTATCAATAGACCAAGTCTTCAGCTGTTTAAAAATCATTATAATCTTTCATCTTGCTTGGTTGCTTGAAAAAATGAGCTGGGGTGTAGTTTATGCACGCCCATTACGTGTTGATTCAGTATGTCTTTACGTGAGAAACTTTTCTGACAGAATGCGCACTTGAAAGGTCTCTCTAGCGAGTGGCGTGCATTGAAATGTCTTCGGCAATTTCGAAGATTTTTAAATTCTTTTCCACAGACGGGACAATTCAAATCCTTTATCTGTTCTGCAACAATTCTTTGAAAACTGCTCTCGCCTGTGAGCTCAGAATATTCTTCCGTGTTTCCTGGAGAAGAAAAGGCACTTATATTATAGTCAGAATAGGTAATTTCTTTCAAAAGCTTGTCTTAATCATAGCTCAACATAAATGTTATGTGTCCCTCTTTCTGTGTACTACACCAAAATGTTGTTTCAACACATCCTTCCGTTTGAAAGTTTTCTCACAAACAGAACATTTGAATGGTCTACAATCTGAATGAATATCACTTATATGACGTCTCATGTTGCTTCTATTATGAAACAATTTCCCACAAACAGGACATCGTAAATCATCATCCCAGTATGAATTAGACGATTCTCCGCTTCCCAAAGGACCGCCTACGGAAAGAAAATAACACGTATAAGAAACTCTCAACTTTTCAAAAGTTTTATTTCATATATAAACATATATAAGAAGCTTCGAATTCGGAAACAAATCCCGCAAGTATCCATAGTTCACTTTTATAAAATCTACTCAGGAGAAAAAATACACAAACTCACGCACACAACATAAAGCAAATAATTCACATGAAGCAGTATTAATTCGGAGTCCATTAATTACACAGGGTCCTTTCCTTTCTTTAATTTATGCACATTCATCAAGTGTTGGGTCAACACATCTTTTCGTTTGAACGACTTCTGACACATCGAGCAACTGTAAGGGCGGTGCTCGGAATGCGAGGCTGCCATGTGACGCTTCATGCTATTGTAATGCTGTATTCGCTTATGACAAATTGGACACTTGAAAGGGTACTGTTTTCCGTGATCTGATTTACAATGTTGTTCGTATGCCGCAAGGGAATCAAAGCGTCGTCCACATTCACATAAAATGATATTTAAATCCATGTGGACTGCACCTTCATCCTCATAGCCTACGAAATAGAAAGGGAGAGTGCATGATTGCATTTTAATTGAGTTACTTTTTTTGTTCAATCTACACATTATATAGAACTAATCTACTTTAAAACACCTCTTAATTCTGATAGGAGGAAAATCGCCACATTTCGAAACAAGAAATAACTTCCTTCAAGAGTAATTATGACACAATACCTCAAAAAGAACTACCCTTTGGCAAATGATATAGCACAGTACCATAACGGTCAACTTCCTGTTGAAACACAAATAGAAAAAAATCCTTCTACCAAATCGTCTTGTCTATCTGGATAGCTCAGTGAGATCACGTGAGGTGCTGCTGATCTGTAAGCTGTTTTAAATTTTAATTTTTTTTTCCCGACTAAAACAGGATATTCTCCCAACAGATAAGGTCAATTTCTCAATTCTAAATATCAGTGTACACTACTTTTCTCATATTTGTTACATTCGAAGTAAAACAAGCTTTCACGTGACCTTTATAGACGTTTTCTTTTATGTGTTGCGATGACACAGTCAACTTCTCTTAAATAACAAAATAATCACCGAAATCTTCTAACTTAGCATTCCAAAACGTTATTTCGTAAATATTACTTTGAATCGCGTCCAAGATGTCGAGTTCTCCAATGGTTTTGTAAAGAGTCCTTTCTATAGAAACACTTGTTACATGTACTACAACGAAACGGTTTCCAGTCAGTGTGAGTTGACATATGTCTTTTCATACTATGAAAATACTCCGAAGTGAGACCACAGATGTGGCACTTATGCAGACTGCGATCCGCTGTGTGTTTCACTTTGTAGTGATATCTATAAGCGTGATCGCTTTTGAAATATCTTCCACACTGACAAACAGTTGCTATATCATGTTGTGTTCTATAATGACTTTTGAGTTCGCCCTCTGTTGCCATTGCTTGATCACAAACTCTGCAGAGGAACAGTTGAGATGAGCTCTCTTCTTTTCGGAAGCCTACGAAATAACAAAAAACAACTGTCATATTCCATTCCTACCGTATACGAGTTAAGATTCCAAATGACGTGATAGAACAATCTCGTGAAAAGAAACCAAACCCCTGATCCACACAAGAGTACTGCCAGATGTATGTAGTATGTATTACAAAAACGAACATGGACATAGATTTATTACGCGAACTTAAACATAATTCCATATGTGAAAGTACAAATATATAATGTATCATATATTACATATATATCAAACTTTCGTTTGTCAAGTCAATATATTTGAGATTGGATATATAGTTCATCAGAAATTTTATTTTATGTCCTTCACTCCGAAGTCGTTGGAACACTGCAAATCTGATGTAACGACATGTGTAATTTTAAATAGTCTTTTCTCTTGAAGTTTTTACCACACTTCGGACACTGGAATCGTCTCATAGAGTGGTGAGTAGAAAAGTGTCTCCTAAGATTACTCATGTATAACGAGGTCCTCCCACAAATCGCACACTGGTAGCTGTTATTCTCCAACCGAATACACGAATCACTAAATTTCTCAGCATATCCTATATCGAAAACAAGGAAAACGTAAACAATTCTGGCGTGGTTTTCATGCAAAATGTAGTATCTAATATTCTTATATTCATACAACTTCTTGGAGTCACGCATATCACATACAACCACCAAATGATGCATTATGCAGTCGACACTAAATGAAACATAGGGGTCGTTATGTCTTCGGCGATGTACCTTAATACCTAAGTACGGAGCAAATATTACACGTTACCAATTCACATTACGAACCAATGAACAACAGAAAACAAATAAAAAAATAAAAACAACAAAATAACAGTCAACATAATTTAAACAAATAGGATTTGTACCTATCGGATAAAATTACCGAGCAATACAGATTACTCATTCAATACAAAATTTTAATGAAAAACTGAAACAAACTGGAAACCGTTACTTTCTACAACTTAGTAATGTCAGTCTTGTTCTTATCTGGAAAATGCAAGTACATATGTGCTGTCAAATAGTCCTTTCTCTTAAACGACTTTGGGCATAGGTTACAATGAAAACGACGTTTTGTGGAGTGACACGCGATGTGTCTTTTGACGCTACCACAATAAATAGACGTGAAGCCACAAATTGGACACTTGTATGAATCACTTCCGCCAGTCTTTATTGGATTAAGGAGAAACTCAGGCTCCAGTTGTGGTCCTACAGAGAAACAAGACGAACGAATTACAAAAACAAATGACATACTTTATTGTTGAACGTGTAGTATCATACATCACTGGTACACTTACACTTAATTCAAAGCTCGAACCACAAAATGTAGAAATCTTCAACGATATATAAAGCTAAAAAAAATTTTACTCAAGGTGAGATTTAAAAGAACCACCACGGACATCGATGACTAAGCACATGCTCAATATTCATCCACTAAAACACATACTTAAACAGTAGGGTCCTCCAACAACACATCAGGTTACACAGACTCTGGTTGATACAGCGCATGCGTCACATCTCTGTGATACTGAACATGCTGTTTCAGATAATCCTTTCTTTTAAACGTCTTTAAGCAATACTCGCACTTGTATGGTTTTTCCTTGGAATGATTGGCAATATGTCGATTTAGATTAGTTTTGTACATTGTTCTGAATCCACAGATAGGGCATACACACGGTTTTTCAAAGCTGACCGAAATGGATTGTGGTATTTGATTCCAGTTCTGTCCTGCAGAAAAGATAACCGGTTATAATGTTATATTTAATGTCATATTTAATCGCATCATACTAACAAGCACGACATACGTATGATAATGAGGAGATAAGAGTTACGCCTTTCAGCTTTCATCAAAACCCCTCACATCCCATTCCTTAATACAAAACAGACAACTGAAACAGAGCCAGCTCCTAATTTATTCTGAAAATGTCCTGTAAGAAACCGCTATCACCAACTCTAGAATTCCAGCAAAAGGTAAAAGGAATGTTGAGATAGCATGCACCGCATTAAAAATTCTTCTTAAGATGAACTGAGTCGGTATGCTTCTTTAAATGATCTTGCCGTTTAAAGGATTTATCGCAAAAAGTACATTGGTGTGGTCGAGCAGAGGAATGCATGACCATGTGTCTCTGATAGTTTCGTTTGGTCTTCAGCACAGTTCCGCAAAGAAAACATGTGTAAGAATACGAATACGACATTCTAGATTCTAGTGCTGTCAAGACGTCCATGCCCGGTACTCCTAAAGAGAAAGAAAAAAATATTTATATCAGAGATACTTGGGTCCCATTTGTAGCTGTTTTAAAGACAACTAAATATAGATCTGTTTACAGACCACACCCCGAACAAGCACTACTGCAACTCTCTCCCAAGAGTAAACAAAATATAATTATCCATTAAAACCAAACGTTCCTGTGTAAAGAATCTTGCTTTTAATTTACACATACATATGATGACTACTAGACATACATATACAGATCAAAGAAAACAACGATCCACAGATTTAACATTATCATTCAGTTGTCTTTCAATCTCTCAAAAATCTTCATTTGCCGAGGTTTTCCGATTTCTATGTGTGCGCATGTGCGATTCCAAATAGTCTTTCCTTTTAAATGTCCTATTACATATTTGACATTCATATGGCCTTAGATCCGAGTGTTGGATCATGTGTCTTTTAAGACTCGCTTTATGCAGTTGTAATCCACACAATGGACAAGCAGTGGTAGTGGATGGATAGGGCTCGGTTACACCTATTTTGCCGTACGTCACCTTTAAATGTCCTACAGAAAGAAAAAACACAAAATATTGCAATAATATCCCCATTGCCATGTTTAAACTTACTATCAACGAAAAGATGAAGATTACGAACAGTGATCAATCAAAATCCTACGAAGAATACAAAACCAAAAGCAGGGCAAACAAGGATCTGGATACACCAGGGGTGGGATCAGGTGTCTAGAATGAGGAGGAAGCATTCTCTTTTGACCGGTCACACTCGCGCTGTGAGCCCTCTGTCTAAATCTTGCTCAGGTATTCGTTAACAACATTGAGTATTAGAGTACACCTACCAACGGTAGAATTTTTGCTTTTACAAGAATGATCTAAAGATAGCATAAATTCAAATTCCTTCTTCAGCATATGAACTGAGATGTCTGGCAATACTTTAACTTTGCAATAGTGATCATTTAAAAAACAGGAAAAAATGAAACCATTATCAGATTTTTATTTTTATTTTCGATGTCTTAAAAATACAAAACATACAGAGTGATTGCATTGGACCATCTGTACAAATATATATTATAAATTATCTTTAAAATTGTGGTAACGATAATGAGATTTCATATGTCTCTTCAAATTATCCTTTCTTTTATAGGCTTTTTGACAAATGGAACAATAATACGCAACATCTTTATTGTGAATGTCCATATGCCTTTTTAAGCTAACTTTCCGTACAGAAACGCCACAAATGGAACATGACGCTACATCTTCCCTGTTCGTTACGTGCTGCCAAACATTTGAGGCAGAGCCTACGAAGAAGAAAAAAAGGAATCATGTCACGGGTAACTTAACATTAATTAAACTGACAATAATTGCATCACCTTTCGCAGTACTATCAATTCCACATATCTGGTGCATAAAAATTGGTACCGTATATGATTTATATACCAAATATCAACTGAAGTATATTGAATCGTGTATCAGGAATAATCCCTTGAAAAATACTATTGAAAAAGCATAGGTTGTGCTGGACTAATCTGTATCATATTAAATGTAATGTGTCAAATACTTAGAAAAAAGTCTTAATTCAAGTGCCATTGAGCTGTGTTTCAATCGGTGAATGGAATGGAGAGAAAATGTTCATCTTTTAGTCATTAACAAGCAAGTCTTCACAAAAAGCTTTCATTGACTATAACAGCCGTTTCCAACATCGATTAGATATTGCACTGTCATATCAGATTATAGGTTCATTTTTCCCGTAGCTAACATCACCAGCACCGGAGTCATATAACTTGTGAACAGACATCACGTGTCTATGTAAACTGTCCTTTCGTGTATAAAATTTTCCACATATACGACAAACATGAGATTTCATGTTGGAGTGACTGTCCAGATGTCTTTTATAACACCGTCTTTGAACCACTGCACCACACACACTGCAGGTAACTGGCTGTTCTTTTGCGGGATATTCCATGATAACTGATCCACTTTGTTCCCCAATGGTCAACCCTATTACGAGAAAACGACCAAAGTTACGGGTTAGTCCGTCTTTCTACCATTTTCACACACAACACAATTCTTTAATGAAAAGATACCGAAGTATAAAACGTCCCTCCGACAGAAATATACGATATCAGAAACCAGCCAATCACAACATTTTCCCCCTAAACATCCTTTCAACAGTCGCGCACCACTATAAAATATCTGCATGCACTATCATGTGCTTCTGCAACCCATCCTTTTTGGTGTAAGATTGTTTACAAATGTGACATTTAAACCGCTTTTCCCCAAAATGTTTTCGAATATGCCTGGCAATGTTTTTCTGATGAGATCTAAATCCACACATGAGACAAACAACCATGCTGCCAGATGAATTTTTATCTTTATCGATAGCTTCTTCGTCACGTGGACAGCGAACATACATCGACTGGAATCCTAAAGAAGAAAATGAGGATACGTATCAACCAGTGGTTTCCCCCTTTTCTGGCATACAACGCAATTTCAAATATTTCATTTACCATCAAATCCACAAAGTCATACGACTTTTCTGTGAAATATCTTAAAAACATTTCTTCCAAGTTTTTAATCACAGCAACTGTCACATTTCGAAGGCATGTAAATGATGTCGACACAAATATTTTTTTTTTCACGATGATTAACTTAGTTAAGACACATGTCCCTGTTGTGTATATTTTCATGTCTCGATAAGTTCAATTTCGTCTTGAACCCTTTATCGCAGACCTTACAACGGAAAGCTCGTAAATCTGAATGAACGTGCATATGTCTTGCAAAATTTTTCTTGTTCGTCCAAATTCCGCAGATCGGACATTCTCTCATTTCGGAAGGATTTCTGTTCTTATTCCAGCTCATAGATTTGAAGTTCCTCCAAAGCGGTGTATCATTTAAACCTAGAAAATGGAATAATGAAGTGAAAAACGGTTCACTACAGGTCGAAAAGATACCGAAATCAATCAGAGCTCTTTCTTTTGCTATGCATACAGGAAAAATAGACACGTGAAGGAAAAATTATCATACATGCACACATTACATATAAATGCACATCGCTGTTTACTGAAAAACGTTTTCTTTGCTTATTTAACATGTCACTCTGCGATTATTTTTGAGAATTGATACAATGAAAGTGTTAATTTCAAAGAATGTCAAGAAATCAATTTACTTAACTACAATTCAAAAAGAAAAAGAAAAAGTCTCAAATTATGAAACATTTTATCACTCAATATTCTAAGATTGGTCTTTCCTATAAATTCAAAAGTCAAACATATTATCGAGTTTGATTTGCGTCTAATTATTTTCAACGTCAATCTACCAATGCCTGAATTTTGAGCATTTCAAGAAACGCAACAAATTCGCAACTTTTAAACATTTTTAAACCTTTTAAAACAAAGGATATTAAAAATATTAAATCTGATTGATATCTCAACTTCTATCGAGAAAGTTAAGAAAATACCAAGACATCACTAGCTTGCGTCAAAGCAACGCCAATACAGCTCTTGGCTTGTCTTCACCGGGATTTGAATTAAAGACACTGAGCTATAGTAACGGAACTTTAAATAACCTCAAAAGCACGTTGTCATACAATTTTACCACTTCAAAAACAAAACTTCTTTTCAATTTCAGACACAGACAATTGTTGCTTCAAATCATTAATGTAAACTGATCTTTAAGATACCTCACCAAGCTGATCATGTTTCCTCGAGATTGAAGTGCCTTTAAAAAGTTCTTTACTATTAATTACATCATGTAATATCTACATAATGCAAATTCTTCTACAAGCACCCCAGCTTACTAGTAGGTGAAATAAAAAGTGCAACGTAAGATCAAGTACGTTTGCATCTTTGAAGTCACTACCTGTGATGATACATGTACCAACTGCAATCTAAAATGAGACCAACACCATCCGCCCTAGACCCAACTATGTTCAACTTATGCTCTATAATCGATTGGTACATGTCTAGCCATAGAATTCCAAATGTTGTCAGTGATCTGTTTTTGGTTTGTGACACCCCCCCCCCCCCCCCCCATTTCCCGCAAAGACATCAATTGCCCAAGTTAGACATTCTTTGGGCCTAACGGTATACAAGATATAATTGGGGCACAAATTGGATATGCATAACCATAACAGAGAAGGTGGCTACAATAATCTGTTTGGAGCATAACACACCTTTTCCAAAGAATGCATAAGCTGACCTAGTTTAATAGTATAACCGTGCGCCGCACATCTGTAGCTCTCTAATAGATATTGGGACAGACCAGAAAACTAACAACCCAACCCTTCTAAAATCCTGCGATTGAGGCCTTGTCTCGCTGAATTCCTGTAAATTCCATACTTTTCCCCACTATATTCGTGTCCAAACTTGCCTTCAAACACTCAATAAAGCCCTTTGCAATCCCAAAACTCATAGCGTTTCTTCACGTAGTCATGTTAGGTATTCAGTTCATTCAAACCCAATTGCTATTTATCTTTTCAATATCCGTTACGAGGCATGCTCTGTCTTCTTTAAAGTAAAAGGATTTATTTTCCCTTTTACTTCTCTGGACTAGAATAAGCTCTGAAGTCTTGACAATGTTAGGAAAGTCTGACAGGGTCCCTCACACTACATTTCAATAGCAAAGTGTAAAAAAAAAAAATTGAGGCGACCAGAATAATTTTAGTCATAAATTTAGTTCACACAGATGAATTCGGGTAACGAAGGAATTAAGCATAATTCTAAGGCATCAACTTCTGTGCTGGAAATTGCAGGTTTAAAAAGAGGGAACTTGGGCTATTTACTGTCCCAATATTTTCCTACGCCGCTCCGTGAAAGTAACAGAAGAACGGATGGGAAAGCATATACCATAATACGATCCGTCAATAGACTGGCGTATAATAAATTGCAAATTCGAATGCATGTCACTTTTTCTCAGTCGTCAATCTTATCCAAAATAATTTGCTCTCGGATAGTACATTTGTCCAAATGCACTTATTGTCGTGTCACCCCCATTGGGTTACAACGCAGCGTAAAAAAAAATCTATATTGCTTCAGCAATAAACCCGCAAGTGAAAGAAGTAATGTACAAGAGACTCACAGGCTCTGTCACTGAGTAAAAAGTATCACTAGTCCCAAAGCTTCCAAAGTTATGATAATTTTCCTTTACGGAATAGTTGAGCTTAAATCTATTTATCAGCAGCAGCATGTATCTGATTTGCAAAAAACAAAGACGCGTATAACCACGGTTACAGGAATTAAGTGACCCGAGTCACTCAAATAACCTTAGTCTTCTAAAATGTGAACATCTATCCGATTCAATTTGATATATTTTTTTCTATCTAATCATTAGATAGATTGTAAACAGAAATAAACAAGTACATATGTACCAAAATTTATTGCAATAGTTTCAACACTTGGAGAAACTACGAGTACATGGAAAAAGTTATCTTCACAAATCTTGAGGCACGAGCGACATCCTTGCCATCAGAGTTGTGAAGCAGACAACTGTAACTTAAACACATTGTAAAACAAACTTTAATAAACTCTTAGAAAATTCAACTGAGCAAGACCTCCCCATGCACTGTCAAATGTTTTTTTAAACCCTCCTTCCTCGTATAAGAATTACTACAAACATGGCACTTGTATGGTTTATCTCCAAAATGCTGTCGAATATGTCTGGCAATGTTTTTAATATGAGATGTAAATCCACACACCAGACAAGCAACCATGTTGCCAGATGAATGCTCCCCGCTGTTCTCGTCTCCCTGACTCGGACAACGTACATACATCGATTGGAATCCTGAAGAATAAAATGAGGAACTTTCGTCAAACCCCTCTTCATATTCCTTTTCCAACAGTTTATATGTACAAGCATCTATCGTCAGTTTTCTGTTTCCGTGGAAAATTTGACCTCACGATCATACGCCATTAATAACTGGTTCATATTATCATAATCAAAGTCGATTCTACCCAAACCAGTGTTTAATGCAAAATAGAGCGATTTAATTTCATGAATCATTTGTGATATAATATTTTCTACACTGACTTCCGACTTAAAATTCTTTCTCTTCGAAGTACCAGGTATCCAAGCTGTTTGCCAGTTATTTATCCACACACAATAGATGAATTATTTTTTTTCTCACATTAGAGGTATCTTCTGAGTTCCTCCCGATTTGAATGATTTTCAGCATCGTGTTGAAAAGTGAAAATGCAATAAAAATATTCTCTAGTTATCCAAAAGCTAAACCTTTGAAACAAAACTTCAACCACTCTTAACAACAGCCTGTATAAATAATTCCATTAGCACATTATAGCCTTAAAAGATAATGTCAAACTGCGATTATCGACCAGGACTGAGGAGAGAGCAAAATATCAACAACAAAAAAGAGGGGGGGGGGTCAAAATTGCAATATCCTTGATAAAAGTATTATTTTTTTTTTAAGTGCAATAATCCTCTTTTCAAGACTTCACCAGGAACTCACAAGGACTCGTCTATCCCTGCATCAGTTAGGAATTAGGATTTTCAGATTTATGCCATGTCATGTGACGTTTCCAATAGTCTTTCCTTTTGAATGACTTTTCACACACAGAACAATAGAACGGTCGAGCATCAGAGTGAGTCTGAATGTGTCGTTTAATACTACTTCTATGACATTTCAATCCACAAATTGGACATGATCTGTACTTGGAAACTTTATCACCACCGCATTCTTCCTCCGATGGATCAAGTTGATATGTATACATTCCTATGATAAGAAATAAACAATAAATAGTGTATTACCCGACAAGTATTACTTATCTTACAGTTGCCCAATACATGCGAGACCTCAGTGTTAAGCAAGAAACCAATACAAACTTTATTTCTCACAGTAAAAAGTAGATCAGAGACAAAACTCAACATTCAATTGCTTATTTCTCTGTAAAACTATATCTATTGTCTTTCACATAATGATACTGCATATGTTGTTTCATGTAATCTTTCCTCTTAAAAGATTTGTGGCAGACCTCACACTGATACGGTCTTGCTTTCGAGTGATTTGCCATATGTCTTTTCATACTACTTTTAAATGAGGTTCTTAGTCCACAAATTGGGCATGTGAAGGTTGGCTTGCTGGCCCCAGAACTATCTGCATTTGTTCAAACTTGCCTTCAAACACTCAATAAAGCCCCATGCGATCCGAAAACTCATAGCGTTTCTTGACGTAGTCATGTTAGGTATCCAGTTCATTCAAACCCAATTGCTATTTGTATCTATTCATAATATCCGTTACGAGGCATGCACTGCATTTTTTCCCTTTTACTTCCCTGGACTAAAATAAGCTCTGAAGTCTTGACAATGTAACGAAAGATAATGCAAGGTTCCTATGTTCCAATAGCAAAGTGTAAAAAAAAATTTGAGGCAACCGGAATAATCAAAGTCGTGAATTTAAGTTCACACAGATGAAATAGAAAAAATATCAATTTTTTTTATACAATACGGGCAATGTAGGAATTAAGTGATATAAGGCCTCAGCTTCTGTGCTGTAAATCGCTAGTTTTAAAAGGGGAAGGATCTTGAGCTATTTGCTCTGTCCCAACAATTTCCTACAGAGTTACGGATCTGCAGCTACACCGCTCCGTGAAAGACATGACCCACAAATGAAAACACTAACAGAAGAACGGATGGAAAAGCCTATACCATAATACGATCCGTCAAAAGACTGGCGCATAATAAATTGCAAATTCGAATGCATGTCACTTTTTCTCAGTCGTCAATCTTATCCAAAGTCATTCATTTGCTCTCTGATTAACGATTGTCGTGTCACCCCCATTGGGTTATAACGCAGCGTAAAAAAAAATCTATATTGCTTCTGCAATAAACGCACAAATGAAAGATTTCAGAAAAATGAAGAAAAGTACCAGAGACTCTCAGGCTCTGTCACTGAGTAAAAAGTATCACTAGTCCCAAATTTTCCAAATTTATGATAATATTCCTTTGCAGATTAGTTGAGCTTGATTCAGCAGCAGCGTGTGTCTGATTTGCAAAGCAAAGATGCGTATTTATATCCACGGTTACCGGTACAGGAAGTCACCAAAGTCACTTAAGTAACCTTAGTCTTATTAAATGTGAACATCTATCCGTCTTAATTTGATATATTTTTCTCTATCTAATTATTAGATAGATGTAAACAGAAATAAATGCTGCAGATAAACAAGTACACATGTACCCAACTTTTATTGCAATATTTTCATGTCTCCACCACTTGAATTTGGAGAAACTGCAAGTACATCGGAAAAGTTATGGATGCTAATGTCTTCACAAATCTTGTGACACGAGCGACGTCTTGCCATCAGAGTAAACTGGTCCGCCTGTTGAGTTACGCATTGGCTACACTAACAACAGGTACGGCCCAAATCTCTGTAAAATCCCGCGGTCAACATGTTGACCGCGGATTTGGCAAAGCAGCGAGATTTACTGAGCATCATGGGATTTTTTTTACAACGGTGATGGAAGTAACACCGGCGAAATCAACGAAGAGATTGTTTGTTGTGTGCAAAATTGACATGCAACATGGCGTTTCATTAATTCTGATGCATGGAAGAAGGTAGCATCAGGAACGGCGGACCAGTTTATAGTTTCACGTATAATGCAAGAGTTCATTTCAAAACAACAACGACGCTAGATATTGACGTCACAATCTACTACATTACGGTGAAGCAAGAAGCGCGAGCTTCGAGGAGCAACAATGATGCAACAATGACATTTCCGTAGTTAAACATAAAAGCCAATTGACCAATGAAATCGGCCCATTTGGTAGGGCGTACCCGTTGTTTGTGCGTAGCATCAATCAACGGGATACCAGTTTAGCCATCAGAGTTGTGAAGTAGACAACTGTAACTTAAACACATTGTAAAACAAACTTTAATATTCAACTGAGCAAGACCTCCCCATGCACTGTCAAATGTTTTTTTAAACCCTCCTTCCTCGTATAAGAATTACTACAAACATGGCACTTGTATGGTTTATCTCCAAAATGCTGTCGAATATGTCTGGCAATGTTTTTAATATGAGATGTAAATCCACACACCAGACAAGCAACCATGTTGCCAGATGAATGCTCCCCGCTGTTCTCGTCTCCCTGACTCGGACAACGTACATACATCGATTGGAATCCTGAAGAATAAAATGAGGAACTTTCGTCAAACCCCTCTTCATATTCCTTTTCCAACAGTTTATATGTACAAGCATCTATCGTCAGTTTTCTGTTTCCGTGGAAAATTTGACCTCACGATCATACGCCATTAATAACTGGTTCATATTATCATAATCAAAGTCGA
>CAJDSM010026673.1:3876-23499 GCA_903981925.1 Ostrea lurida | reverse complement strand
GGAGTTAAGCCTGTTAATTTGCCAAAAATCTCAACACACTCCTGTGAAACTACTCACCTGAGAATTATGTCTCCCCTCTTCCAGGGGGAGACATATTGTTTTTGTACTTTCTGGCCATCTGTCTGTCACAAAATCTTGCGAGCGCTTATCAGATAGACTTGAAACTTTGTAAAGCGCTCTCTTACCATTTGTAGATGTGCATATTGTCGGGACAGGAGGATCAATTATTTTCCTTCAAGTTATGGTGGATCCAACAGGGGTGGAGGGTGTAAAATAGCTTGTGAACACTTCTCTTTCTATATCGGTCTATCAGATAACTTGAAACTTTGTACAGTGCTCTGTTGCCATTTGTTGATGTGCATATTGTCAGGACGGGATGAAGGATCGGTTATTTTTCCTTCAAGCTATGGTGGAGTCCAACAGGGGTGGATGGTGTAAAAACATTTAAGATTGACAGGAATGAATATACGACATATATTAAACACAAATATATTCAGGACAGGATCGAGGATCCAATAAATTTCCTTCAAGTTATGGTAGATCCAACAGGGGTGAGGGTGTAAAAGAGCTTGTGAACACTTCTCCTTCTATACAGTCTATCAGATAACCTTGAAATTGCTTCATACCATGAAGTACATAAACAAGAGGAATACTACAATTTGCTCATATCAGTTTTGAATACTTCTTCCAGTCATCTCATCAATTGCACAAAATACTGTGACAGTGTCAGTGTTCCTGCTCAAGCTTCCTCCTCCATACCAGGCACTATATCAATGAGAAGTTGTAGTAATTCAGAGCAATTTCAATTTGGGGAGGAAGGGAGACATTTGTTTTTAATAAAAACAAATTTTATTTTTAGTCATGTGTTTGCCCGTGGACAAGTTCTCTAAAATTCTATTTGTCAGCCCCTAAATTCAGGTCCTGTTCTTGAATGATGAACTTTCTCACAACACCACATAACCACATGCAAACAGATAGAGAATTTACTGTTAATTAAAAACTTTTCTGCCACTTTTTCTTGAGCACTTTCCCCACAATGTCTCTACATAATCTTCCTTCTCGAGAGGGGGTGACCATTTAAGGGTTGTGGACGATGTGTTTCAATCGGAATTTGCATTGTGCATGTAGGTCCCATATGTTGTGATTCTATTGTATCATATATGTTTTATTTCTTTATAGGTGAAAGTCACAAAGCGCCGACACTGAAGAAAATGATGTGAAGCTGCAAACAACATTATAATTATATTGATGAAGATTGAGCTTGCCCTATAGATGCATGCTATTTTTTTTTTCTCATCTTGTTTCACTCAGTTTAGTTACTTGGACTATATGCAGTTTCTTCAAATAAGATTAAAGCATTGTAATGTATATATTCTTTTTACTGTTAATTTTCACTGGCACAACTACATATACTGTAAATCACTTAATATTTGTTAATTCATAAATTTAATTTCAATTGTGATTCAAGTAAGAGAATCTTAAATTCAAAAACCAGAGACACTTATTCAAAATTTTTAGTTGCCATCATATTGCATGTGCTTGTGCAATTGATAATCGATGTATTTTCTCATATATATCAATGTAGATAAAGTAAAAGTGCTATATAAACAAACATAATTTTATTGACGAACTTGAAAATAGACATGCAAAAATTATTGCACTTATTAATATTTTTTGTATGAACAAAGTTAATAGCTTCTCATACTGTTAAGAATGCCATGAGGCAAAGTGGTGAGGCATGAACTTCATTAACACGTATGAACTACTCGAGTAATTGCCAGCAGCAAGCCTGGGTATCAAATGTTTATTGAAGGTAGATGAAATCAATAATGGTACATACAATGGTAGGCATACACGTGTGTTATTATGATCATAAGTGCATCCTAGAGTGAATTATTCATGAGAAATCAGTTAGCATTTTTTGGCAGAGGCCCTTATTTTCCTTATTAAAGCTCCAAAGTCTTTATGAACCTTTATGTTTTCATGAAAATCCTTATCTTTCAATTTTGTTTTCGATAAGCCCATAGAACCAGCAATACATTTAGCAAGATGCTCAGGTGACTGATACGGCCTGCGGGTCTCTTGTTTTGTATTTATTAAGAAGTTATACCCCTTATTTTTGTTTGAAAAATCCTAAAATAGTCCTTGTTTTTGAAGATTTTTGCCCTAAAAAGGCCTTTACTTTTTTTTTATTTACAAAAAGGCACTTGATAGCCTGACAGTACATTGTAACATTTGTTATAGAGATGTTGAAATATAGATTTTTAAGTACAGCAACATGTATGTAATGAATTGATTAAAGCAACATTGATGTATATACTAAGGATAACTAGCATGTATGTAATAAATTATTGAAACTTATATCATGGCTATACAGTATGAAAGAATGGTTGGACTTGTGTATGTATGCATTAATGTGGATTTACCAATAATAAGGCTAAATTTCTTTGACTACACTGTTTTTGTCGTTATTGCCTCTTACGATGGAAGACTCATTGTTTTTGTACATTGTCACAAAAACATGTTCATATGCTTCGATCCTCACATGTAGCTAGCTTATCATAAATACAGTTGAACTTCGATATCTCGAACAATGATATCTCGAATACCATGGTTTTGTCAAACTGATTTGGAGGTCCCAAACACCTATTTTCTTTGTATTTTTACCATTGATATCTTGATTACACGGATATCTCAAATTTTGTTCTTGGTCCCATCAAGTTTGAGATAACAAGGTTCGACTGTAATTATTAGTGGATGTAATAAGGCTGCATGGAGAGTGTGCAATAGCTTGAGATTATATCACTTCCGCTGTTGCTTATCTGATAGACTGGAAACTTCATTGCCATTTGTAGATGTGCTAGACAGTAGGAACTTGCTATTCCCCTTAAAAGTTCTGGTCGATCTAAGGAGAGTGGAGATATAAACTTTTTATAGCTTGTAATAGCAGGCTTATTTATTAATATTTGGATCGCCTTTGATTTTGAACAATACTAAAATCATTTTATGATAATCGCATTGTTCTGAACGGGAATATAATATTTTGCTACAATTTACATTAATTAAGACATGTTCATTAATTCTCAACTGGTGGTTAAACATATTAATGGCATTATATTGGCCACATCGACATTGAATATTTTATCCTGATATTCTTTTTCCTTGATGCACAAAGCACTATTCATATGTCATCACTCCTGCATATAATTCTCCCTATACTTCATACCATGCAGTGTAACATTTTAAGGGGGAGGGTGTATTAACAACATTCGTTATGGTGAATGACCAAGCATCTGGACCCATAACTGGGCATGGAATATATCATCATATGATTCATCGTATATTTCATAAAATAATTGAAAAATTATATACATTTATGTGTCTAGATCAATTAATGTAGCCAATGTGCAGCATTTTCCCTTGTCATAAACTATAGATACCTTTTAATTATTTAAAAATATCGTGAATTCATGTAATGCGCACAATAATTCAATTTCAAATAATTGAATTGGTATCTTCAATTCTGAATTGTGTGCATAAAATTATTTGACGATAATGAATTATCCCTCTCTTTAATAGCTAGGCTACTTCGAGGACATAATCAATAGATTTCAATTATTGCTCTCTTCAATTAGTGCACGCAATAATTCAATTATTGCTCTCTTCAATAAAATAATATCATTAATTCAAGTAAAGAAAGCTATAGGCCTAATTATTTAAAAAGCGCAACAATGTAATTTAAGATAGCAACAACTGATTTCATAATCATAAGCGCTCTAATTCAATTGAAGAATTCTATACACATATCTTTAAAATTATTAGAGATATTATCAATTATTTGAGTTCATGTTAATCTAATAGAACCGATAAAATGCTCAAACCTGAGTTGCAATCAAAATTAAGAGTGGAAAAAAGATCAGGTCCTTGATCCGCTCCTTTTTAAATTTTTTTAAAAGCACTAGACGCATGGGAAGCGATATTATAAGAGAAATCGTGTAGAGATGTGGAAATTTTTTATTTCTCCTGAGCGTGAAAAGACAAACAAACCATACATTTAGTACATGCCATGCAGCTGCATATATATAAACACTATGCGAAAAGATAGGTCTGGAATAAATTTAGATCGAGCTATCTATAACCTACTTGAAACTTCCGGAGCAAACGTTGATACGAAGAAATTCAAAGAATTCGTCTATTTATCAGGAATGTTTGGGTATTGAGTGTAGCTTGACTCTAAATGGCGACACAATTCAAGAAATTGTGCCAATACAATTCCATGTGGTATGATCATACGAGGTGTATGAAACAAATGGGTCAGACATGCCATAGGTCAAGGTTGCACTGGGATCGGAGATATCTTCAGGTTTGGAAATTTCTTTGGAATAGAATCAGTGAGATGTCATTTTTTAGAATGTATATAAATTAGTATTCTGTGCCACAGTGTGGTAATTAGACATTTTTCTGATACGCGAAAAAAAAAAATATGAAGAGGCAAGATAGGTTAAGTTCGAATTTCCTCCATTTTACAATTTAAGTATCCTTGACCCAGCCAGTGTCTATGAAATGTGTCTGTGGCTCTACATATAAATGTCTCAACATGGCATTCAGTAAATTGGTCGTAAGATAATACATATTTTAAGTAAGACTACCATTTTATCTTCTCTAGAATTCTTTAGTGGTTGTATAATGTATGAGGAATAAAAAGGTTTCGATAGAAACATTCAAACTATGTGATAGAGATGCTGTGTATATCGAAATGTGTATGTGCAAGCACACACATGTGAATCTGTTTAATTCATACTTCTGGCTGGATAGTTTAAATGTGAAAGATGCATATTTGATTTAGGTTGATATTGCTTGCAAATTGTGTAACAAATTCAATACTTACAGAGTTACTTTCACTGAATAGGAGAAATATTCCTCACTAATAACAATATTGTTGGGATTTAATATCCTATGTTGTCTAGAATAAATGGATATTATCCTCTGGATTCTTATCTGGGATATTATATCTAAATCATTTTATATAGGATTAATTATCCTATTGCAAAATAATAGGATAATTCTCCTCTTAGGATTTTTTCTCCTATAGGATAATGATAGGATTTTGATAGGAATAAAAATCCCTCCATTCTCCTACAGGATTTTTGTTTTTAGGACCTTATATCTCTTAATGCAAAAGGTGTAAGAAGTTCAGCTTTGAGATATTAAGATACTGCAAAAAAATCCTACCGGATACAATTAATTTGTATTTTATAACTTTATTAGAAAGGGTAGCAAAAGTCCGGACTTTGATCGTGTCCGAAGATATAAATGTCGCACTGTTATTAATCCGAAGTTAAATGTCGCACTGTTATTAATATCCACATACGGTAGATGAAACATATGATCATGTGATTTTTGTGTTGATTTATTGTATATTGTCGAAGCATCAGAAATTTATAGAGTATTTTAACTCTTGTTATTCTGAAAAATCGCTTTGATCATCACTAATTTGTATACAAGTGACACATACTAGCTCTCCCTCCAATATAATTATTTTCATACGGTCCTCTACGTCAGCAGACACGCCTCTTTTGAAATGATTGTAGGTTTAGGTGCTTATGTTTGCCAATATAAAAGGTATAGTTATGTATATGGTCTTGAAATTTGTATTGTTTGCAACCAAAGTATAACGAAAGTAAGGCACCATTTAATTTACTTGCTAAATGTTGTTTTCTTTTACACAAGATTTACAAATTTTACTAGTATTAGAGCCTTACATTGTACAATTATCATTTTCACTTTATTTCCATATCATTATGTTGAAAGGAGTAGGCCTACGAAGAGTGAAAATCGGCCCTGTGAAATGGTCAATATTAAAGTTATTTTCAACGAATTATTTTATGCACAAATGATAGTATATGTATGATAGTTTATCAGGATGATAAATTTGTTGGAGTTTTGCATTGGTTTATCTAAGATATAATGCCCCCATGCATCATTAAATATCACAAAATGCAAGAATTTGCTTATGATACCCGCAATTTAGTGGGAAAAAATGTGCAATTCTATATAGAGCATAAGAGCACATATCTGGATTAAGATGTTATCAAAATTCTAACTTTCCTATCATATTCAAACTGACAAAATATAAAATCCATCCAAGCCTGTACTCTATATAAAGTTTGCACATTTATGCACTAAAATGTGATTTTAAGCAAATTCTTGTATTTTATGATTTTCCATGATGTTTGGGGCATTGGATCTCAGATACACCAATGTAAAACTCCAAAATGTTTACCACGCTGATAAACTATCATTGTGCAGAAAATAATTGTTGAAATTTCACCATTTCTTAACTATGGAGTTCAAATGAATGAATAAATATTAAGGACACGAATGATCTGTATGTGACTATCCACTCAATGTGACATATATACTCCACAAAAGTCTACAACCACCATACAATGAAAATGAGCTTGCCACGTTTAGTCAATGTAAATAAACATCTGTAGCATCAAAATTCCTACATTCAGGAAAGTTTTTCGGAGCATTGGGTACAAAAGGGAAAGATTCATTAAGTAATAACGCCATTCCTTTTAAGGAATGCACTTCAATATGACAATGAATAATCCAGAGGCCAGGGTTGTTTGCCTTGAATCGGACTACCGCGTATCCTCCGTCCGGAACTATGATGGTGTCTTTTCGTGGAGGGTTTTTCAGCTCCAAACCAGGTATATTGCCATTCAACCAAGATCTGTCCCGCCACGTCGCATTGTAACAAAAACTGTAATCATTTTCTAAGTTTTCACCGCCACTACAATCTATGTCCTCGTTTTGTGTACTAATAAACCCATACTTTTCGTTAAAGGTACCATATCCCATTTTGATGACGTAAAAAGAATGACCATGCATATGTATCGGGTGGTACCATCCATTACCCATGCCCAAGTTAGAAAGCACGAGTTGAATAGTGTCTCCATATCTGATATCTAACGAGTACGTGCATTTACACGTGTCTTCGTCCCGGCATCGTCCTTGACACCGCGTGGTCACTTCCTTCGGTTGCGTTAATGCAGAGACCGATGGCATTTCAAATTCCGTCCCACTGACTGATGGATTTTTCCCTAAGAACCCAAAATTTAGAAAATGCTCTTGAAACCTTCCCGGAATATAGGGGGGAGCGGGATCATCTTCGCTACGGGATTTTAGGTGATCAAACGGAATACACTCTATTCCTTTAGCAAATCCAAACGAAGAGAATGGACAGTTTAAAACGCGACAGGGGTCATTTTCAGAGCATGTACCCCTTTCTGTGTTTGGTTCAATGTCATCTGCGCCGTCATACCTCAAAATGGCTTCTGCAATTGTGTGGCGTTGCTTCTCAAGCGTTTTTCCACGGATCCAGTAATTTCCAACAGGCCGAATAGCCTCTAGGAGAAAATCGAATCTTTCACCTGGATTTATTATAAAAGATTCCGCTACCATTGGTTGGATGGGATAACCGTCCGATTCTATCACCGTCAAATAATGTCCGTCGACAGAAATCCTAAACGGAAAATTGGCACCGATTGCTAAAACGCGAAATCGGTACCTAAAACCTTTCTTCACACGAACTATTTCTAAGGGAGCTCCATTATGTTTTTTTGTTTCATGATCTAAATAATAACGTCCTTTACCATTTATTAGAGCAGAATGAAAAACCATACGACCAAACGACATCCCATCATGAGATCTGGATGATGGTTGCTGGATCCTATTTTCAACGACGCCATGTTCATGGAGTATATTTTGCTTTACCGTATCAGAGTCATGGTTCCATTCCATCACCTGTAAAATATGTTCTTCAACAGGATTGCGCTCTCTCTTCCTGACAATGAAAGCACCTGCTAATCCGTTCGATCGCTGTGTTCCAGCATGAGAATGATACCAAAAAGAACCCTGCGGATATGCTTGGAATTTATAAGTGAACTTTTGTCCAGGTAAAATTGGACACTGAGTAATAAAAGGAACACCATCCATATACGGCGTGTTGTGTTGATGAAGTCCGTGCCAGTGTATAGTTAGAGAGTCAGAGTGCATTTGGTTGATCACGTGAACGACTACAGTTTGACCTTCATATACGATGATATCAGGAGCGGGAATTGATCGGTTGGCGACCGTGACAACGCGAGGTGTCTCCCAACCATCTCCTGTTATCACTTCGTTGGCAGGAACTGAAGAGGCAAAGGTTGTGTTTTTCACAGAATATGGGTAAAGTTTTCCATTTGCAGCAAATACTGCAGAGAATCGTGGGTGTATCATGGTCAAATAGTTTTCAATGACGATTGTTGTTTCGCATACCCTGGCATTTTGGTCACAAATATATCCCGACGTCACTGGCAAAACAGTAAAGATGTAAAGACATAGATAGGAGAGACAGTCCATCTGTTAAATAATACAAAAAAGCAAATGACAAATCTTAAAGCAATTTACATCACTTGAACTAATGTTAGATATACTATATTGTGTGTTAAAAAAAAAACCAAAAAAACCCCAAAAAAACCACATGCCTTCTGGGGCTCTTGATTGGTCAATAAAGAATCTTGTAGCTTACATTTTGAAATAATTCTCAGCCATACATGTATCAATATACAACTGAAATATAGATTCCCTACAAAGGACAGGAAAATGAATGACTAACGAAATCATTATGTTAATTGTTTGTAGAACTGTGTATATAAGGTTACTTTAGAAGTACATGTCATTGACTTTGTGAAGTTTTCTTTCTCTTTCAGCATTTATGTCCTGGAGAAAAGGTAAGATAGCTCAGAAAGTATAAAAAAAAAAATAAAATAATAATAATGTGCAAGTGCCATTTCANTTTTGTATATCACTGCATGTGAAGTTTTCTTTCTCTTCCAGCTTTTATGTCCTGGAGAAAAGGTAAAATAGCTCAGAAAGTATAAAAAAAAAATAATAATAATGTGCAAGTGCCATTTCAGTTAGTATTAGGCGTATTTGGATATCAGATGGAAATCATTCAAAATTCATTGTATAGCTTACTAATATCGCATGAAAAACACGTTCATCGAAGTTACGATTTATTTTTTAAAAAAGAAAACTGTTTTGCACACGATGACGTCACACTCAAAGATATAGGGCCCACGACGGATTTCATCGGTCAAAAGGGATTGCATACTCCTCCTAGGCGCTTGATCCCAGCTCTGGTGTGTTTAGAGGCCAGNAAAGTTACGATTTATTTTTTTAAAAAGAAAACTGTTTTGCACCCGATGACGTCACACTCAAAGATATTGGCGTCATTTTCATGATCTAGATATAGGGTCCACGGTGGATGTCATCGGTCAAAAGGGAATGCATACTCCTCCTAGGCGCCAGTGTTTGCCTGACTTTCAATTCAATATTCTTTATAGGATCTTTAAGCGATTGACACTCTCGTTATCTTTACCTTTTCATGATAAGAATGGAAGAAAAATATAATCATCACTTTTATTTTACTACATTCTAATCGTAAGAACACAGGCTAAAGTTATTTTGCAGTGAGTGCTCGTCGTTATGGATCATATACTGATATTTTAGCGGTGTATCTTTTTCTCTATTATTGTTGCTGATAATTAACAAATGGTTGAACTATTTTGTTAAACTAAGATGATATATCTCATAATTTCAGTAAAATGTTTACTTACTCTGTAGAGAAACTAGGTCTGCTTATTAGGAAGAAAGTCTGGAGTGTTCTGAAATGATAACGAGATCTAGCGTAGTTAGCTAGATGTTGCTGTCAGTAGAGGTAGAAATACATGTGTGCTGTTTTGCATTTTGTTGAAATTTTTCACTTTGGTAGCGACTTTACCAGATTTAGGTGAAGTGACAAATTTTTGTTACGGATGCAATGTGCTTACGACCATAGCAGTGATGGTTCTACATCGTACTAACGCCTGTCATGACATGGGAACTTTTTATGTAAGGACATATCCGAACAATCTGTGGTTTTCATTTTGAATGTCAAAAACTGTGCGAAGTAACAGTTAGAATTATTAAACAAACAGCATGATAGTTCGCTTCAGTGAGCGTGCAATGTCTCACCGACTGGTCATTTGGTCTCAATATAAGGAATGCTGTTTTGCATAACAAACGCACTAATTTCGGATTGAGTTTGTTATGCAAAACAGTATTCATTCTATGACACCAAATGGCCAGTCGGTGAGTAATGTTAAGAATTAATATAGGATACCGAACTATAGTAGAAGTCGTAGTAATACTAATAGTATGTTTTACTGCAGGAACGATGGAAATCGAAAATTTGTACATGTATTTACGGCAATATTTTTTAATCTTAATGAAGCAAATTTAAACTTCTTTAATTTTAAGCTTCAGAAAGATGTGCATTTACCTAAAATGTCATCGCTAAATATACATACCGTCTTATATAGAATTTCTGTTTCACGTCATAAAATTTATCTATTTATATGTATATTTCATTATAAAGATTGGGCAAGTAGTGAACAATACAAAACAAAACCGACTGTCTTGTAATTTATTTTACAGTGCATGGTTCAAAATAATTAAAGACAAGTAATTTTCTCAATTATTTCAATGAATAATGAGTTGGTTAGCTTAAGTGAGAGTAAATTTCTAATGAAAATTATCTAAGAATTTGGGTTATGTCATCTTTAATAAACATCTCATTCAATAGGTTTACTCCTCCAGTAACCTTATTTTTAGAATTTGGTTTAAAATTCATTAAAGATTAATCCGCCAATGTTTAATTACATCTCTATCTCATAAATCACGTTCGTCATTTTAGTAATTAATGTTGTATCGTTATTCTATATTCCGGGGAGAGGTGCAGTTTTTATACTATTTTGGCATTCTCTATTTTGGAGAAGAGGTGCTTTCACAGGGATTTAATTTCAGAGGGCTAAATTTTCGCGATTTTTATCTTTTAGTATTTCATTTTTGTTTAAATTTCGCGGATAGTAAATAGACTGAGCTAGAATCATAAACCCAATTACATTGAACGGCACTTTGCGATCGTTTTATTTTCGCCAGAGTTGATATAATCGCGAATATAGCGAAATTAAAATCCACGCGAATGTTTCCCCCTTTACAGTATATTGTTATTCTATAATCTGTGGAGAGGTTCACTGTTTTCACAAAGACTCTTCGCAGAAATGACTTAAAACTTTTTCACTAACAAAAAATTACGCTAAATGGTTTTACTCTTGCAATTATGTAAAATCATGATATATAAATGCTAGAATTTGTAAAACATTTGCAAACCTTACATGATTCCAACTGTTGAATTCTCAGTATGGTAGTCCCAACACTAGACTGCTCAGACGATTCTACAGAAATGTCACATCAGCTTTGTAACTTGTCGTGTAGATTGTTCATCAACAACTGGTCCAGTAACTGTAGTTTTTGTTGGATTGTTTTTTGTCTGTCCATCCCTGTTTAATTTGACAAATACTTCGGAGACAAGCGTAATCTGTTTCTATTTTGATACTTCTGTTACTTTAACTATATAATTATCTATTCAAAAAATATCGTTTGACGTTACGTCGTTACAGTATCAGTGCATTCGTAAAAGAAGTCGTCCAATGGCGTCTTGTTATCTCAGTAATAATTTTAGAATTTATGAAAGACTTGATTATAACAAAATCCTTTCTAATTCTATAGCCTTTCTTACATAATCTGTATGAGTTATTGTGGTTGGGGTGCGCATCATTAACAGGGTCCTGCAGGATGCCCGGGGTCAATTTTCAATTCCGGCGCGACGCGTCAAACCTAAGACATGGAGAGACATGGTCCCTCCGCTAGGTGCCCGGTATTTAACCCCTTACATAATGGAGAAAATGGCGCATTTCTAGTAGATTAGCAACAACTAGATATTGCATTTTCTATGTAGTCTTATTGTTATTCACCTCTGATAAAGTATATATTTTCTGAAAGGTTAGGTTGTAACTTTTCTGAAAAGGACATTCAAAAAGTGATTTCTGTTTTGCCATTGCAACAAAAACTGTTCAATATATATATATTATATTCACCAAAGTATGGAACAGAATGAGAACGGGACACTTTTTTAACATTTGTGTAATTTTACAATGAACTATCACGTAAACCAGTGGTGACAATCACGGGACTTTCGGATATTAAAGACGAGGGTCCCTTGACATGATAACCATTATCACGATAAAGAGCCCTTGGCGCAATGCACAGGATGAAAATAATACTGGTGACGGTCCCTAGAAGAAAGAAAAATTCTCATATGGGACACAGACAAAACATTACCCGCGCGGCCGGTAGCTAACTAAGCGACATTTCCTCATTGTGGAACTTTGAAGTTAAATGATATTTCAATAGCATAATTTAGTAAATTTTAGCAAAAGCTTTGTAAAGTTTTTCAAAGTTGGACAATATGACGTGTATCATCATGGAATTAAAATTACCTGAAAATTGAGGTTGTTGTATTCCTTCACCGTCAGGACGTTTGAACATCCCCTTAATTTTGATTTCTCATAACTTTCTTTTTCGTTTAAGAGAGCCATATAAATTCATTATATGACTAGGTTTGGTATATTTATTTTCAATATAACGAATTCATTGTTTAATTCTTTTTATGGTAAATAATGTCTGAAATGTGCTGTGGTCTTATTATATTTTATAATTGGAAGTAAAACATATGCATTTGCATTCTAATTACACTTTGATGATAGATTGGGTTCTACCTACAATGCACTTTCCTAATATATGTAGAATTTCGAATGTGATTTATCTTAATAACCGTGCGAATCAATCTTGTCCAGGAATAAATCTACCTGAACTCTCAAGAATCTTTAAAAAGATTTCGTTGCGTATGTATTATACAAATACAATCCTGAATTAACGGAGAGCGTGCGTTGGAGAAACATATACATGTATATTAGTCCCCATCTTCTTTAGCAGTTTGTACTTATTATCTTGTGCATGTGTTCATAACCTTAATTGTGGGATTTGCTAGTCAAGATATGTGTTATGTAAAATCCCAACGCAAGTGAGATTTATATTTCACATATGTGAAGATAGGTTATGATGGTTTTTGGGCATTTGTAATAAATGGTAATTTCANTATGTAAAATCTCAACACAAGTGAGATTTATATTTCACATATATGAAGATAGGTTATGATGGTTTTGGGCATTTGTAATAAATGGTAATTTCAACACAATATAACTTAGTGTTTATTTAGCAAATATATGCAAAGAACATAGTATAGGAAAACTTAATAATAGATAAAGAGAGGATGGTATAAATATATTTATTTTCCATTGTTTGTTTTTGACTCGGCTGATAACTTTCAGTGCCATAAGCAGAACTCTTGGTACATGTATCACTGTGTTTTTGCTGGGGACTTTAAGACTATGTTGGCACGAAATGATTAATTATTCAAATCATTGTGGTATGTTCATTAAAATGATCATGTACATATGGGGAAATCGTGAGCTTATACCCCTGCAAAGAAATCATGTTTTGTAGAAATGTTTGTGCTAAAATTATAGGTGTCCATTTTTTCGTCTTTCAGAAAAAGTACATCCTCTAATGAACACTTGTTTATTCGCTGAACACTTGTTTGTTCGTAAATGTCCAATGCCACTAGAACATACCATTGTCTTGAGGACTTGCATAATTCAGTGCAGACATGTTTTTGTTAATTTCATTAAAAGGAGGATATATTAACTTTCTTGTTACAATTGTTTGCTTGGTTTATTACACACCACTCTGTGAGGTAATGGTCGCGTTCTCATTGTAATTCACATTTATGAATAAATAATCAGTTGACACTTTAGTTAATAACCTGTAAAGACAATGATACTGCTCATTAAGTTTTCAAAGTGTAATGCACTATACAGGAAAGAAAAAATTAACACAAAAGAGCGATGGAGTGAAGATATTATGTAAAAGATGATCACATCAACTTACTACATGTATTTGGTCTGCTTTCACAAAACAATCAAAGAAATACTAGTGGACTATAAGTTCTACAGTACAATTACTGTAAGTGCACAAATAGTAAGAGAAAACTACTCCACCAAATATTCCTTCTATACAAGCTTACCAAATGTACACATTTTTCAATTAGAAAAAAGACACACTCTCTTTTTAAAAGCCTTTAAGATATCTATTCATGTACTGGTACTACAGAAGTATTATTCAATGTAATGGAATAGAAATGCCATTAAAATTACCACATCTTGGAAAGTTCTTAGGAGGGTCTGGAAGGAATGGAAAAGATTCATTCAACAGAATGGCCAGACCGTCACGTGATCGATGGTCAACGAGGCTATGCATTAGCCACAAACCCGGATTATTGGCTCGAATTCTGATGACCACATAACCGCCACCAGGGATAATCACTGTGTCTTTCTGTGGAGGATTTACAAGGTTAAGTCCCGGAAGTTTACCACCGCGCCACGAGGAGTCGCTCCATGTAGTTTCGGTACAGGAGTTCTCTTCTTGAAGTTGGTTAACATTCAGTTTGCATCTAATGTCTTCATTTGAAGAGATAATATTTCCATCTGCTTCATTGTATAATGGAAATCCCATTTTCAAGAGCTCAAAAGAATGTCCATGCAAATGAATTGGAAGTCCCCACCCTTTTCCGGCATCCAAATTTGTAAGAACAAAGTGAATTGTATCATTATGATGTAGGTTTAATGAATACGTACATTCACACTGCTTTCCCTCATCACAATCAGGTTTGGTGCAGGGACTGGTGATGTCATTTGGTTGTGTAAGGGCTGAGACCACAGGGAGTATGAACTTTCTGCCATTTACTGATGTCGCTGTTGTCCCAGGAAACATGAAGTTCAAAAAATGCTCTTTAAAATGTCGTTCGTCGATCATAGTGGGAAATCCAGATGGTTCAGGGGAATCTACTTGATCAATTGTTATGCATTTCATATTTTCATTTTCAGGAAAATATCTAAACGGGCAATTGAACACTCTGCATGGGTCTTTGAAGGTACATATCCTTTCTGTGGTGTTGGGGTCCATTTTGTCAGTTCCGCCATATCTCAAAATAGCTCTGGTTTCGAGACGTCTACCTCCACCTAAAGTTTCAGCCCTGATCCAATAATTTTGAAACTTGGAACCTGATCTACTTATGGTAAAGACAATTCTCTCTCCTGGACTAATGACAAAGGAATCGACATATAGATATTTAATTCCGTATCCGTTAGATTCCTTTATTTTCATTACGTGTCCATCGATGGATATTCGAAATGGTAATAATGCACCCACACCCAGAGCTCTGAATAAAAATGGCGCCTCATTGTCATTGACATTAAAGACGTGTAATGGAAGAGAATTGGTCCACCCTCTACCATTGATAAGAGCATTACCAGGAGAAAACAAGCCAGAAGTAGGGACATGTGATGTAGAACTGTTAATATTCAGACCATCTCCATAGTTTACTACCAGTGAATCCTTCGTTGCATCCCAATTTTCATTCCATTCTTGAACTTGAAGAATATGATCTCTATTATCTACTGATCTTGAACGGACAATAAACGCCCCAAAAGCACCATCAAGCCGTTGTGTGTCTGTAGCTGAGTAGTACCAAAACGTACCTTTTGGATAGGCCTGAAACTTGTATGTGAATGTTTGACCGGGTAATATGGGACACTGTGTCACGAAGGGTACTCCATCCATGAAAGGTGTATTTCGCTGATGAAGACCGTGCCAGTGTATGCCAAGAATTTCTGAACGCATTTTATTAGTTACATGAATAAGCAATGTCTGCCCCTCATAAACTATTATATCGGGTCCAGGAAGACTTCCATTGAAGACTACCACTGATCTCTGAACACCGTCTGCAATTATCACCTCATCCTCAGGTATTGTATCTTTTTCAGTTACTTCTTCGAGGTTAATGTTATTTGGATAGAGTTTGCTTCTGTACGCAACCACTTCTTCTGCTCTCGGGTGGGACATGGATTGCTGACGCTCCACTACAAGGGAAGTTTCGCAAATGGAAGCCATCTTGTCACATACGTAACAATGTGAGGGATCGAAAGCGAGACTCATGGTCACCAACACTGCGACGAGAATCTAGAAATCGAAGAAAACAGAAATTCAACTGAATAAAGAAGCAAAACAAGTGGTCATACCATTCTTGTTTATGCTTTAGGCTTTTTTCGATGTGCATGTGCGAGGTTCGTTATCCTTGCACTTTTGCGAAAAAGGGGAGAAAATGATGATGCAGATAGGAATCGTCACCTCGTATGCGATGAGAAAGGAATAATTTTAAAGAAGCAATAAAACAAAATATATAATTGTTTTTATTTTTATAGCTTATCTAACATACATCTGGATCTGTTCCGTAAAATACGGGCGTCATAGTTTCGCTCTAGTTTTATACATTCTTTCAGAGGATATTATAATTTCGTGTATCCAATTTATTTTTGGTTTTCAATTATCTCACCATTTTAAATTGACATACATTGAATTGTTAGCATTTACAAATCTGCATATAAACAATGTATAATCACGGAGATAACATGTCCTACCTTCATTTTTATCCTGGCGAATGTCATGCAAATGATATAAATGATATTTACTGACAATGGATCCGACCTTCATACATGTAGGTGTGAAGTCTTGATGATTTATTTCTTAACGATTCTTGATGAATAACTTTACATACTAAGCAGACGTGTACGTACAGATCACGAACTATTACCACATATGGCAGAACTATTAAGTCTTCTCATCATTACGTTTGTAAGGCANTCACATATGGCAGAACTATTAATAAGTCTTCTCATCATTACGTTTGTAAGGCATACTTTCATTGTACATAGAAATTATGTTACACTTCATCGAATCACTAGGAATTTACTGCATACTGCATTTAACACACGGATTTACGGTACGNATTACACTTCATCAAATCACTAGGAATTTACTGCATTTAACACACGGATTTACGGTACGGTATTATACATTCATCACTCACAAAAATATTGGATATTCATCCCTCATTGTCTAATACCTAATATGACGGCAATTAAAACAAGGATTACACATGTTAGACAATTGTGCATTCCAACATGGTAGGAAATTAATTCTTTCATGAAATATATTTTAAAACATTTCGGGGAATATTCACACTTCTATTTCTTTCATACTAGTCCCCAGGCACGCATCTTCTTGCATGTTAATGTATCGCCGATTTTATTTTAAAACTTTCACAAATAGCATACACATTATAGAATTTCAAGTTATCGAGATAGCTATCAAACAATTTTCGGTTCAGCCTAGCCAATACTTGACAGATTTTATCATACCTGACTGTACACTCGTACATTGTTCTCCTCTTGTTACGTCATTAAATGTTCCTACTGATCAAAGACACTCAGAGAAGTTTTTTTTTTTTTAAAAGTTTCAAAATTATCCTGCCATGTACTATTAGAAAGGCTGGCTCATGCCTTCTAGGTTTAATGTAGCTAAAATAGTACTTGTATGCATGTACACTTGCTCAAACGTGTTCTGAATTTTGGCGCTGTCAATTTTTAGTAAATTTGAAATTTCATTAATATTGATATGGAAAAGCACATGTGCAGTACAGATGATATAAATATCCCTAAATATTCTTAAAGGTTATATGGACTATTGATTTTGCCTGTTACTTGTGGTCCGGACCCACAGACAGGCCAAAATCAATATGTCTCCCCACTAAAGTGGAAGGGGAGGGGCATTTAAACCAAGTTTGAAAGCATGAAAAATATCAATCATTAAATATTTTGTGTAAAGGGTAATATAATTTCCACGTGTAAATGTATTGGTCTTTGATTGTAAAACATCTTTTATAAAGTCTTTACGAAATACTTTGCATACAGACCCTTAAATAATCTAATGTTAAAAAGATGTACCCGATTATAGAATCTTGTGGAAATCTCACAAGCTGTACGCCAAGCCGTTACACATCAATCATAGAGCGCACGCGTTTATTGATTTTTCTGTAACACGTGTACCGCCGTTTACCTTGATGACGCGACTTTATAATATAGAATGATTTTACCCAGGATTCCAATCTACGCATGCGCATTGGAGGTTTAACTCACAACAAATAGTCCAGTGCCGCGCACTGCACTAATCAAATAATTTAACGAGAGAATGATGATATATTCGCGCTTCCTTGCCTTAGAATTTTTTAAAATCGATCTTAGATAGTATCTCTAATGCTAATCCGTGTGTTGCAATTTGAATTGTGTTAAACTGTTTACTACTCTTTTATTATGCACATGTAGTGTTAAAATGTACTTAGATAATGACGTCAGTACATTGTGCGCGTCCTGCTCGGAATGACTGGTCATAGCTCAATAAGATATTGGGAGCTAATTGCAAAAAAAGAAACCCTCACTGCTACTGGAATAGGTCGGAATCAATGGTATCTCAGCTACAGCTGGTGTGGCGGCTATATATATGAATAAACAAGTTTTAAGTGGGACTACAAACATACGACCCCACACACACACACACACACACACACACACACACACACACACAAAATAAAGGTAATCCAAAAGACCGAACTGTGTCCATTTTGTTGGTCAATATCCCATTATAGCTTCTTGTACCTGAGACGTAACTACTGACACGATGCTTAAATGTTATCTTTAGCAAAATATGAGCATTATTCGGTAGGAAAGATATACATGTAGATCTAGATGTGACTTCGTATTATGTTTCAAGATACACGTACATTAAATACGAATCATTGTAACTACTTTAAGACGTGAAAACGTGAGGGATGCTCAGCAAGCCTCACCTTCTATAATGTTTCCCAAGTCGATTTGAAGACAGAGATCATATATATTCCATAATCATTGCCCTTTTAAAAATGTCCACATGTTTTTAACTTACCTGAGCTTTATACTCAAATGACAATGAACTTTTCTGATTCTCCATCCGCCAAATTTACACATTGTTGGTTTCTTCTCTAGAACCACAGGGTCGATCAGACAAACTTGCTACTAAACATCATTGCGTAAAGGGGATTCAAAGTTGTTAAAATGAAGGGCCACTATAATTAAGAAGCGGAATTAAAAAAAAATCTTCTCAAGAACCACAGGATCAGAAAGACATGCGAAACTTCCCTCTGTGAATGTAAACCAGTGATTAGTAAAGTGTTCGGAGAATAATGATAGACAGAATAAAGAAGTTGAAAAAAAAACAAGGAAGGAATACTAGTAAGTAAGATTTACACCAGCAAGAGGAACGTATGGTCAGTTATGTTATACTGGAACGCCAGACTTTATTTGCATTTCGTGGACTTTGAGAAAGCAACTATTTCACGTTGTGCACCGGGAGAGTTTGTGGAAAATTTAAGAATCGTATAGGGTCAGGGAAGATTGTTAAGATTACAGAGCTATATGGTGGATCCATGGTCGGATTGCTCGAGTGTTCCGTGAATTACAGAGCTATATGGTGAGTCCGAGTGTTCCGTGATTACAGAGCTATATGGTGGATCTCGAGTGTTCCGTGATTACAGAGCTATATGGTGGATCTGAGTGTTCCGTGATATCAGCAGCTGTATGGTGGATCCGAGTGTTCCGTGATTACAGAGCTTAGGTGGATCCGAGTGTTCACGTGCTTACA
>CAJDSM010026672.1:25660-35940 GCA_903981925.1 Ostrea lurida | reverse complement strand
CTTAAAACTTCTCAGAGTGTGATATTAGCAGCCACTCGGACCGGGTGAATTTCAGCTTTTCATTTCAAAATCACACCCACCTTATATTTTTATGTGTGTTTAGAAGGGCGCAAGATTCTTCGTTTGAAAGTTATGCTACATGTAAGTACGGACACTGGCACCTGAAGTGTTGAATGCGTGTACATATACCTTATGCATATCAATTCCCTCTTCCTTTCTACCTAATGAAGAAAAAAGATATATTTCGACTAAGGGCGCACGGCGGGTGTGACCGGTCAGCAGAGGATGCTTACTCCTCCATGGCACCTGATCCTACCTTCGCTTTTGTCGGAGGTCCGTGTTGCCCTACACTCGATTTTGTATTATGATTACGTTTGACACAATGTTAACTTCGCCTTTTTGTATATGCCTGTGAACCACTAATTTATCTAGCATATCTGATTTTTCCGCCGATCATGACTCGTTCTTCAGTGGCGTACCTACCATAGCATGCACATCATTTTTGACACTTTGTCTGAATGGATCAAAAGTATTCGGAAATTATTAAAATCCCGTATTAACCATTTAGCGGGGAAAATGCGTACTATTTACCCTTCTGTCTTTAAGAAACCAGAAGTGGTAAATGAGTTACATAGACTACATGAAAACTTTGTACTGGTTCCAGCTGATAAAGCAAGTAACAACATTGACTTTGTTTGTAAAAGTCACTATTATACTTGTCTTTTAAATGAACTAGGGTTTACTTCTACATCTGGGAATCCTACTTATACTCCTAGCAATCTGACTAAAGATGAAATTCTTCAAAAATCACCTTTCTGTTTTGGAATTTTTCAATATTCGAAGAATCAGGATATTTGAATTACAATACCTTTACAGGATTTTTATCTTTAGGAGCTTATATCTCTAATGTACAAGTCGTAGTAACTCTAGCTTTGAACTAGAAGATACTGCAAAAAAATCCTACCAGATACACTGAATTTGTTTTCTGTATCTTTGATAAAAAGGGTAGCAAAAAGTCTGGACTTTGTCATGTCCGAAGTTAAATGTCGTACTGTTGATGGCAAAATCATAGAAGTCAACAATTGTAAGAAAGAGTCCGTAATCAAGCGAGGAAGAGTTTCAATACCTTCTAATCCAACTAGGTTGCACTACACAGTCTAGAATTAGAGTATATGAGCAATCATACTCTAAAATCTTGTAAGTAGCTGGATTGATAATAAGCCGGTCTTGAATAAGCCTCCAATTTCCTGCACCGCAGAAGTTTTGAAAATAGGCCCTATTTGAAAGTTAGCCGTTTTAGTAAGAATGATTTTTATTGTTTTATAACCAAATATTAATGCAAACATTTCATTCAATTCATGTTTTGATATCGCATATAGTTATTTAATTTATTATGTTAACATTTTATACATAATTGATTCCGAAGTGTGGTTTAAAAACCGACTGATAACGTATACATGCACCATCTTCGCTCTCCTGTACATAAGATATTTATCATTTAAAAAATTTAAAATACTTGATGCATGTATTTTAAAACATAATCCGTTTAGCATGTCATAAACAGACTGATAAAATGTAACCATAAAAGCCCATAAATTCATTACACTCCATAACAGTCACACAGAGTTAAAATCCTCAATTTTAGCATCTGGTGGTTTTTGCGTTCCACTAGTAGATAAGTGATGCCGTTTTTTGAAATTGTTGAACCACCCACCGCTGCATTTGAATTTGTCAGATTTGACAAGTTCCATAGCACGTGACTTGAACCACCAAAGATTTTGCCTTGAACCATCCTTCCGTATTTCTTCAAATTCACAATGTAATTGGTTTTTCCATTTCCGGGTAATGTGATTTCGTCCCGAACCGTGCGACTTGGCACCTTTTGGCGTTTCTATAAGTTTTGATTCTGTTTTAACCCAGCGGCGTACATTACTTTGTCCACTTTGAAATGTTTTGCTGTTTCACTGATACGGTTTTTTACGTTTCCAATCGCAAGCGTTTTGTAGTGCTCAACAACTTTAAGTTTGAACTCCCTGCTGTAGCTTTTTCTAGAATTGGCGTCCGCTCTTCACTCGCCATTTTTAGTACTGAGTTTAAAAACGCACGCTTGTCACCTGTCGCTTGAATAATATTCAAAACAATTAGCACCATGTATTCACGCAGATACCCGACTTCTATCTAAAACAACGAAGATGAACACTACTTACTTCATGTCACCATGGGTACATGTATTTTCCGAGATATTTTATTTTTAAAATACCTCAACGCGTTTGTTTTGCTCTTTGTATAGCTCTGAATTGATATTAGCTGCTAACAACCGACTACCATATTTTTTTGTTTCATATAAGACGGCATTTGAAAATAAGCCGGTCTTAAAAATAAGCTCCTATCTCCTCCAGAACTTTAAATAAGCAGCGGCTTATTTTCAACAATGTCTATAGTTTAGTTAAATCAGGTATTGTGTAATGAATGTCTACAGGTAAAATTGTTGGAGACAGAGGCCATATTTAAAAGTTTCTGTAAACACTGAAGATTTAAACGTGCAGGTTCTTCTCGCTATTAAGAAAGGAGGACAACAGAAGCGGGGTGGGTAGCTTTATAAGTATCCAGTAAACTCAATAATTATTAATACAGCTGACCCCATTAATAGAAACTATATGGTTCGGTAGAAAAAAACTCTCATTTACATATAAACTTAGAAAGAATAATCTTACTGTGACCAGGCTCGCTCAGTATCTTACTGTGACCAGGCTACGCTCAGTTCACAGTAAGAATTCATCCCTATACTCGTAATGTAGCGGCCGCAAAGCGGATCTGCTTCGCGTCGATTTTGACTTTATTTGAGAACATCTGCAGAGAAAACTGCATAATTTTGCACACTATACCTTTTTGAATATGCGCACGCTGTTTAATCTACGTAATATCCATTAAATAGTTTGCATTAAGACATTTATGAAGTGTACTATAGATCCTCGTTTAAATTTGACAGCCATTTTATTCGGAATCCACACTCTGAACATCTCGCGGTTTTTCATCCAAATGGGGCTTTATAAAACAATTTCAAATAGGCATGATAGACTTTTCTTGAAAACTCCAGATGAAGGCAAATATAGAGCCACGGCGTGATATAAATAAAGATGTCAGGTATTTACTATTAATATTCTTCATTTATCTCAGTCTTTCAAGCCGTTTATAAAAAAAAAAATCATTTTGCTACGAAGCGAGTATAGGGGTGGAATCTATCGTTAAACCGGGTCCGGAGGACAACTATCATTTTAACGATAGAACATTCTTTCTATTAAATAAACTATACATGTATAAACAAAACGACTATTTTCAAAAGCTTGATAGAAATAGTCATCTAATGGTTTATTTCAAATTTGCGAATTTCATCATTGTTTTCAAATATATTTATTCACAATGAGTATATGTACATATATCTGACTGGTTTATTTATATGAATTAAATATTGCTAGAGCTTTATATTACATGTAGATTCACTTCTGGTTTGTTTTACTCAAACATAAATCATTTATAAAATAAATAGAAACACATACTACATTGTATATGAGAGCGCTGCAAGTTTACCAATTTTACTTGACACAATAAGTACAAGAACTTATATTTGATCCTCGGCAAAACTTCTAGAAAGTAAATTTACCATTATTGATAATCTATACAATACAGACAAAGAAAGATGTAGGAGGGTGGATACAAGTTCACTACACGACATAAAACTTCTAATGGATATATAACGGTCATTATCATGGAAAAAGTGACAGTAATAACAGCAATCAATCTCATAAATGAACAAGTGAAAATAAAAAACAGTGATCTATCTCATAGATCCCAAAAAATACAAAATAAAGAAACGTGGACCCTACCAGACCTGTGATCTATCTCATGAACCCCACAAAAATACAAAATAAAGAAAACCTACCAGACTGTTTACCCCTTCTGATCAACATCAGTATTCTAAAAGCAAGTTGTCAGTATTTTGAGTACTTTGTCAGTATAAAAAGGATGAGTAACAATGCAACTCGGGTTGCTAAACCTTTTTTAAAACATTAACTATGGATGTGGCTGTTTACTATGTACTGTCGTATATTAAGTTTTAGACCATTGTTTTAAATGTAAAGGCAAAGATAACGAACATCAATCTCGTAAGTCCTAAATATAATACAAAAACAAGAGTTGGGCAATCACGGACCCCTGGACGCACCAGAGGTGGGATTAGGTGCCTAGGAGGAGTAAGCATCCCCTGTTGACCGGTCACACCCGCCGTGAGCCCATAGTCTTGATCAGGTAAACGAAACAGTCCGTAGTCAAATCAGTGTGTGAAAAACGGCTTAACAATGGTTATGAAACACATCAGACAGCATTTGACTCAATGATAGGTCATATTGGTAAACTAATTGTTATAACGACCATAGAATTTACGAAATGCTGTCTTTAAACGTGACTGTTGAAACCCTGCAACAACAACTTGTCTGTAAGTAGCTTGCCTCGATTCAAAAACTGATTATACGCAGAACAAGCTCTTGCGTATCGATAAGTTGAGAGACATACACACCATATGCAGGTGATGATGGAATATTCTACACAAATATGGGAAGTTGACGATGGAAAGCTGAAATCGTCCCGTTTGTATAAGTGAGTAGTTAGTTTGCCGTTAATGTCAATGTTCAATAAAATATCCAGTACGAAGCAGACATGGAAGACTCTATGGTGTCCTTTATATCTGGTACTAAAATAAAGACACATATTGAATTAACCAGACATTTAATTTTGTCAATGAAATAAATGCATTGATAGACTAGAAAATGTCTCTGACTAGATATACATGTATATAATACATTGCATTATCTATTATAATACGCGACATAACGATTATTATACAGAATTTTCATGCAAGTACTATATATATAAAGGGGTCATGACATAAATGATTCCCTTTCTAACTAAACAAAAGTTATGTACGAGTTACCTACCATGAAATTTCTTCACTTTTGGTATACATATACAAACTTAACTGTAGACTGAACTGTAGACATTATTGAAGATAATTACATGCCCTATATAAAATTACTCAAATACTGATACAGGACTCTGTTGATATAAGTAAAAATGTACAATCAATGTTCATACATGTATAGTTAACATTCTAAATGGTCCATCTTCGCTAGCCAAAGGTGACGATCCACAGCGTTTCAAGATGAAATGGCTCCATCTGGGGAAATCCCCAAAATTACAATGGAATTCTTCACCTGAACAGTGTCATTGAATTATGATTCAATTTTCTATAGTAAGCCCCTTTCAGCTTATCTTATGTTTTCGTTGAATGTTGTCTACTAGCATCACAAGGATGACCTGGCCTAAACTTCAGTACTAACAGAGATTCTACAGTTTTGTCACCCAAAGAAGTTCTCTGATCAGTCCTATTCTTTCTTACCACGAGACCCTTGGGGGTCCGGGTAGAATAGATCCTCAGCATCCCCTTGCGTGTCGTAAGAGGCGACTGAATGGGGCGGTCATTCGGATGAGACCGGAAAAACCGAGGTCCCGTGTCACAGCAGGTGTGGCACGAAAAAGTACCTCCCTGCTCAAGGACCAGAGTGCCGAGCATAGGCTATATTTTGCAGCTCTTCACCGGCAATGGTGACGTCCCCATTGAGTGAAATATTCTCGAGTGGGACGTAAAATAGTTAATAATCAATCAATCTTACCACCGAAAAAACCGCTCCCAGTGTGCACTACTTGTGAGAAATGTAAAGGATACACACATATAACAGAAGCTAAGTTTGCCAAAAGAAAATACCTGCTTCATTCTTAATTTTGCTACTGCATTCCATTTTCATCTATGCGCTTCATCTTTAATATCAAAACTTTGATATATAGTATATTCCTCTAAAATTACATCATATGTAACACCTCAGAAAGGAGACAAAGATACTTTTTCATAAAAAAAAAAACCCTCTAAAGATGATCTTCATGTCTATGTCTGCAACCTCAGTATGACGAAGATTTGGGTCATTTAGAGGAAATTTTTTGTTTCATATAATCACACACTATGACAAAATATTGTCTTACATTGTTATAAAATTCCTTCAGAGGACCCGTGAGGATCCGGGTTAGAATAGGTCCAGCATCCCCTTGCGTGTCGTAAGAGGCGACCGATGGGGCGGTCATTCGGATGAGACCGCAAAAACCGAGGCCCGTGTCACAGCAGGTGTGGCACGATAAAAACCCTCCTTGCTCAAACGGCCTGAGTGCCGAGCATAGGCCTAAATTTTGCAGCCCTTCACCGGTATTGGTACGTCTCCGTATGAGTGAAATACTCCGGTGGGACGTAAAAACAATAATAATCAATCAACTCTAAATTACATCATATGTAACACCCTCAGAAGGAGACAAAGATACTTTTCATAAAAAAAAAAAACCTCTAAAGATGATCTTCATGTCTATGTCGCAACCTTAGTATGACGAAGAACTGGTCATTTAGAGAAAAGTTTTGTTTCATATAATCACACACCATGACAAAATATTGTCTTACATTGTAATAAAATTCCTTCAGACGATGTCACGCAAGTGATGCTTTTCTTTTTCTTCATAACTTTTTTGCTTCCTCTCCAATCACCAGTTCTTTGTCCCATATCTTTTAAAGGATGTAACCTTAAACAGACATATTTTTATAGCAGCCTATTCATAGAACATTCCACTTCTCATTGGTCGATCCGTGAAGTCGTTGGTTTTATTTCGGACAAAGGTCATGCTGAGATGACCTCGGACGGGGAGTTGTAAGTCCCTGCTTGTGTAGCGATAGTATGTAAGCGGATCAAAGGATTTAATTTTAATTAGATTAAGCAAAATTGCAATTAAGAACATGCATTGCATTTGCAGGAATCCCGTTCCCAACTGTTGATTTGTGATTTAAATTGTTTAAATGAAGTTTTTCTTAAAGTATCAGGGGGATTCCATAGCAACGAAAAATCCCAGACCGTACGTATATAATTTTCTGTTATATTTATGCCCCCGCCATAAAATGGCCGGGGGCATATAGTGTTACCCGTGTCCGTCATTCCGTCATTCTGTATTCGTCATTCCGTCATCATTTGGTTTCCGTTCATTATCTCTGCAACGGTTGCACACATTCAACTCAATTTGGTATATGGATATATCACGGGATATGCAGGTCAAGTTCGAAGATGGTCATGGTCCGATGATTTTTGACAGAGTTAGCCCTCTTGAACTTAGAAAAAAATCAGAAATTTTTCGTTTCCGTTCATTATCTCTGCAACGGTTGCACACATTCAACTCAAATTTGGTATATGGATATATCACGGGAATATGCAGGTCAAGTTCGAAGATGGTCATGGTCCGATGATTTTTGACAGAGTTAGCCCTCTTGAACTTAGAAAAAAATCAGAAATTTTCGTTTCCGTTCATTATCTCTGCAACGGTTGAACACATTCAACTCAAATTTGGTATATGGATATATCACGGGAAATGCAGGTCAGTTCGAAGATGGTCATGGTCCGATGAATTTTGACAGAGTTAGCCCTCTTGAACTTAGAAAAAAATCAGAAATTTTTCGTTTCCGTTCATTATCTCTGCAACGGTTGCACACATTCATCTCAAATTGGTATATGGATATATCACGAGAATATGCAGGTCAAGTTCGAAGCATGGTCATGGTCCGATGATTTTTGACAGAGTTAGCCCTCTTGAACTTAGAAAAAAATCAGAAATTTTTCGTTTCCGTCATTATCTCTGCAACGGTTGAACACATTCAACTCAAATTTGGTATATGGAATATCACGGAATATGCAGGTCAAGTTCGAAGGAGGTCATGGTCTGATGATTTCTGACAGAGTTAGCCCTCTTGAACTTAGAAAAAAATCAGAAATTTTCGTTTCCGTTCATTATCTTCTGAACGGTTGCACACATTCATCTCAAATTTGGTATATGGATATCTCACGGGAATATGCAGGTCAAGTTCGAATATGGTTCATGGTCCGATGATTTTTGACAGAGTTAGCCCTCTTGGACTTAGAAAAAAATCAGAAATTTTTCGTTTCCGTTCATTATTTCTGCAACGGTTGAACACATTCAACTCAAATTTGGTATATGGATATATCACGGGAATATGCAGGTCAAGTTCGAAGATGGTCATGGTCGATGAATTTTGAACAGAGTTAGCCTCTTGAACTTAGAAAAAATCAGAATTTTTCGTTTCCGTTCATTATCTCTGCACACGGTTGCACACATTCAACTCAAATTTGGTATATGGATATATCAGGAATATGCAGTCAAGTTCGAAGATGGTCATGGTCCGAGATTTTTGATAGAGTTAGCCCTCTTAACTAAAAAAAAAATCAGAAATTTTTCGTTTCCGTGCATTATCTCTGCAACGGTTGCACACATTCAACTCAAATTTGGTATATAGATATGCCACAGTTCATGCATCACCCTTACGAATTTTCTTCATTAGAACTTCACTGTAGGCGGGGGCATTCGTGTCGCACGACACATCCTAGTTTTATATATGAAAGAACAAGGGTTGTTTTTTCTTTGTAATAAGATTGTGTTTCTCTATTAATGATTTAATTGTCATCAAGGCCACATTCCCATTTCCTTAATTCAGGCTTGGCATATTTGACTGCACTAATCGCTGTTATGATCCTTATGCATCTAAATAAAACGTTAAAGCACGCTCTCGTATTTTTTCAATTTTCTTTATTTCTCAGTTTAACCACAAAAATGACAGGCCATGGGCAGTCTGACATGATAAAATGTGTTATACTGTGAGTCTTCCATTTCTATGCTCTTAAGAATATTTAGTTGACGAGATGCGTTTTTATGCCCCCGCCATAAAATGGCCGGGGCATATAGTGTTACCCTGTTCCGTCATTCCCGTCATTCTGTCATTCCGTCATCATTTGGTTTCCGTTCATTATCTCTGCAAGGGTTGCACACATTCAACTCAAATTCGGAATATGATATGTCACGGGAATATGCAGGTCAATTCGAAGTTGGTCTGGTCCGATGATTTTTGACAGAGTTAGCCCTCTTGAACTAGAAAAAAATCAGAAATTTTTCGTTTCCGTTCATTATCTCTGCAACGGTTGCACACATTCAACTCAAATTTTGGTATATGGATACTTCACGGGAATATGCAGGTCAAGTTCGAAGTTGGTATGGTCCGATGATTTTTGACAGAGTCGCCCTCTTGAACTTAAAAAAAATCAGAAATTTTTCGTTTCCGTTCATTATCTCTGCAAACGGTTCACACATTCAACTCAAATTTGTATATGGATACGTCACGGGAATATGCAGGTCAAGTTCGAAGTTGGTCATGGTCCAGATGATTTTTGACAGAGTTAGCCCTCTTGAACTTAGAAAAAAATCAGAAATTTTTTCGTTCCGGTTCATTATTCTGCAGCGGTTGACACATTCAACTCAAATTTGGTATATGGATACGTCACGGGAATATGCAGGTCAGTTCGAAGTTGGTCATGGTCCGATGATTTTTGACAGAGTTAGCCCTCTTGAACTTAGAAAAAAAATCAAGAATTTTTCGTTTCCGTTCATTACTCTGCAACGGTTGCACACATTCGACTCAAATTTGGTATATAGATACGCCACAGTTAATGCATCACCCTTACGAATTTCCTTCATTAGACTTCACTGTAGGCGGGCGGCATTCGTGTCGCACCGACACATCTAGTTATAAATATTGGATAATTTATTTGTTTGCTTGAATTTTAATTGATCAAGGCCTATATGATGTAAAACAGAAAGAGCACCGCAGTGTTCGTTATTATGCCCCTTGAAAAAGAGGGGGCATATTGTTTTGCACCTGTCGTCGGTCTGTAGGACCATATGTTGTCCGCTCAAAAATCTTTTGACCTCTTGCTTGGATATCAACCAAATCTTGGTACAGGGGTTGCCCTTAGAGAGTAGATGATCCGTATCATTTTCAGGTCACATGGTCAAAGGTCAAGAGGTCAGTGTGTAGACTGTCGTCTGTAGACTATGTGTTGTCCGCTCAAATATCTTTTTGACCACTTTGCTTGATATCAACCAAACTTGTACAGGGGTTGCCCTTAGAGAGTAGATGAATCCTATTGTTTTCAGGTCACATGGTCTAAGGTCAAGGTCAAGTGGTCAGTCTTAGACTATATGCTGTCCGCTCAATATCTTTTGACCCTCTTTGCTTGACATCAATCAAACTTGTACAGGGTTGCCTTAGAGAGTAGATGATCCCTATTGATTTCAAG
>CAJDSM010026672.1:1082-25635 GCA_903981925.1 Ostrea lurida | reverse complement strand
CACACTCGCCCTAACAAACATTAAACATTACATTATACACAGCTGTACGTTCTACGTTCACACAGCCTTTATTCATAGCAAACAATTAGTTCATACCATACAAAACATTAGAAACCTTTAAAAGATCAGGAGAATTGTCTGTAATATGTTGAAACTTGCATCAAGGTTAGGGTGCGCTGTATCCAATCACTGTATCTCGCCTTTATTTACTAATAGTAACAGTAGATATAATGAAGCAATTCTCGACGAAACAATAAGACTATATGCATGGCCCTTAATATCATGTATGAAGGTTAAGTTTTTGTAGACGAGAAACATAGTATACAGTGAGGCTGTAGGTAGTACTGGTCGGTCTGTCTAGGAAAATTGAACACAGCCTGGTACACGAATGTGCCTTTTGAATTGGAAAGTTCCCAATATATTGATGAATTAGTCTAGTATGGATAACAGGGGAAATGTGAGTAAACAAAATTGTAAAATTTCTTTCGATTCCCTCGTTTGTGATGTTGATCAGACGATATGCTAGTTGGATAATTTGATTATTTCTCACTACAGGACCTTAGTCTAACAGGTAACAAAGTAATCCGCGAAAGTTCACATGTGTCGAACTCGAATTGCGAAGACCTACAGAAACCCTTTAGCTGATCGTTATTAAGATGATGACAGATCAGTGTATGCCATTAGCTCATGTCTATGGTGCAGCATACATGGAGATTTCTGATACAAGCAGTTGTGTGTGAGGGTGGACTTACAGCGTGGGTATATACTATCTCTGCTTGATTGCAAGAGTGTCGTCAATTTGTCGCAACAAAAATACAATACAAAACCAAAATTATCCCACAGACAGCCTTACCAGAAGGACAAATGGAAACGACTGTTGTTGGGAAGACTGTTTTTGAACGGCTCGAGTCCCTTTATTTCTAGTTCGTTGGAATTATATTGATCGGAGCAATCATAGATAATGGACAATGGACTTGTCACTAATATGTTTAGTGTGAATCCTATGTTCTTTTTCCTTAGTAGCAAGAATAGAAACTCGAAACAAATGTACATCGTGTGGAACTCCAATAAGTTATCAGAAAAAAGTTTAAACTATAATCGGGAACTCTTCCATTGCAGAACACTCACTCACTACACTGAGTTGTTTGTCAATAGGTTTTTCGTGTTTGGATGGTATATTTATTGTATAAGTTGATATTTTTGCCGATGGATGATCTTGACCTAATGAGGTGGATTCTAATCAAGATTCATCTTATTCTGAGGTGACTCTCTCTACAACCGTAGTCGTGAGCGTGACTACTTCACTTGCAACGGTTCTGGTTCCGGTAATACGGCTTGTATGCGGCTTCGACTAAAAATTGGCTCCGTGATCTTACGTTCTTCAGTGTACGGTACGGTTCGTTCTATGCTTGATCGGCTACGAGTTTCTAATTCTTGTGCACTCGGTTAACTACTGGGCATATTGACCATCATCATGGTCTCTGTTCTTGCAGCTATGACGGTTCGATATTCATTCGGCATGGTTACTTGGTTAACGCTTCTTGCACTGTATTCAGGTTTAGCTCCGCGTTCGTCTTTCGTGTATGCGAATCCTGTTCGGTTTCTTGCTCATCTCTTTAGGTGACAGGTTCTCAGCTTTCCTTATCTCAACACAGGATAACGGTTTCGACTTCATTCGTCATAACGTGTGTACTGTCAGCTTCTTCACGAGTTCATACGCTTGTCGCCTGTTACTCCCAGAATTATTCATGTTATTTAGGCATTGAACGTTTTCTATAGACAAGAATATTCTAACAGCGTGTGTAACGTTTTTTATCTTAATATGTTTTCTCGAATCATGACTGTTACTTGCGGATTTTTCTATATGCAATTATTTTTTATTTCACTACTTTATGATAAAGACATACTATTTAATTTCCGTAGATATTTGACATATTTTTTAGAATATTTAGTTGGTGCATTCTAGACTCATGGGCACAAAACGAAAGATTATCAACATCCAAACACGTGATAATATTATTTTCGAGAATTATCTATAAGGCTATTCATTTCGAGATTTATATGTTTCATAACATAGTAGTGATATGTGCTAGAGTTTATATATCGATCTCATGTTCTAATGTCTCGATCGATAAAATATTTTCGTGATCAGGAAATAATTTACTCTGGCATCTCGAATTTTAATTAGATTATTTATTTGATTGCTGTACTTAAAATAGGTTCATTACATTTCAATATTTTGGCAAATTATCAGACTAGTGATCGCCACTTTCTTTGGTCTCTCGTACAATGATATTTCACTTTTGGCAGATCAGGTGATGGTGAGAAGTGAATAGATAAAAATAGAAACTCTTTTACTATTCTCAATTATACAAGTATACATGGTGACTATTTAGGAGAAGACACAAAGTCTCGTAAAGAGTCGAGTAATTAGTAACTAAGCACTCCTACCATAGTGATAGTTGGACTTTTCTCGCGTTTCAAAGACCGCCTCCATCTTCTGATGATTAATTATTAATATAAATTGGTTATATTGATAGGAGATAAGTCTCCATCCACTTGTGAGAGAAGTAAGAATTTAAATTGTATTTTACTCTCGACGTCCTAGTCCGTGTAGGTACAAGAGTGATATCTCAGTAGGTTTTCTCGTTTGTCAAGGCTCTGTCCGTCTCACACAACAAGTTGTTGCTCAGTGTGCTAAGCCGCAATCTCACTTTGTACAAATATACCTTAACGATTGATTCCATTATTATTATGATACAACATATGTAATAGTGTTAAGCAGATGATGTACAGTGTTCCATTATGTATCAGATGATTTTCGTCATAATGAATGTTTTGCGTAAAACAGTTATATTCACGTAATTTTTTAACAGATTTTTTGATTGATCATGAATGTCTAGCATATCTATAATTCAGTCATTACGTTTGTTGATTTTAGTTTAGCATCTTCTACGTTACTCCTACCCCCCGCCCTCCCTTCGCTCATCTCCTACTCTCCTCTACTACACTTCTTCTTCTCTATGTAAGTCTAACATGTACTATTTTCAGAACCTGCACGGCGCAATTTTCTCGATCATTGGTAAGACTACTGATTCGAAATTCTTCAAAAACAAACTGTTCGCATATCTTTAAGCACAAAACATAATAGTGATATTTCTGATAGGAACATAAACTGCACTAACAAACCGACACACTTTCATATTAATCAATGTGCATCTGAGAGGTTTATATATGTTATGGGAGTGTCTATCAATGCCTTTCCGCTATGTGAAACGCTTCCATCCGGTTACATAACTCTTCCACCATGTGCAATCCATACACCCCTCAACCTCTTGACTACTGTGAACCGTGTCGTGAACAAGACACCGCTCACGCTCTATGGATAATCATGAACATGATTATCTCATTGTAGATATGTATCAACCTTTGCATGCTTTTATGAAGAAACTCACAAAGCCATCAGATATTAAGCAAGTTCAAATATGTAAAGTATCCTTACAATATAACTCTAGGAGAGCGCTACAATCTAGATAGATTACGCACTCCCTGTAAAGTAAGTTGAAATTGATCAAGTTTTGCTTTTTGCCCGGATATTGAACTGGTAGATAATACTCTTTCGGTACTGCGTATAGAATATATTTTCAGAAATTAAATACCATTAATATAACACGGGATAAATTGTCCTACAATAAAGCAAGGCAATAATAGTCAAGGCAATTGATATACGTATAAACTCAATCGAATCTATATATGTATAACTTTGATTATTGTTGTATCAAAGGACATCATATGCAGTTTGTGTATCGATTGTTATTTAACATACGTGAGAACAAATATATGGTTTTGTGCTCTGGTCTTTATAGTGTCATTGTTTATACTCGGTTCGTGTGCAGTATTAAATTCTCTCTTGTGGCTTATTTAAACCTTAGTAGAAGGGTTTTGGCGAATACTATACGGCATCCTGTAACTGTTGCTTTACGAATTTTTATAGCAGTAATCAACACAATACTATCCCTTTCAACACTGTTGTACATGTAGTACTCTTAAACTGATGCTAAAGCAACTGAATCGAGGAAGGGAAATGTAGTTCAACTTTTTCTATATTTGAGACACTCTCCCTTAATACAATATGTTTAATACACGCTGAATATAATCGATTTATATAGCTTATCAAGTTAAAAAGCCACATATCCCTCCACAAAATTGAAAAGACCGGCACAATGTGGTGAGTACACAGTTTAGACGACCTCAGCGTAAACCGACCTTAGCGCAAGACAATAAGAGCGAGAATGAGAAAGTATCAGAATAGGAGTGTCCTATTGTGTTGATGAGTGAGTAAGCATGTCTCATTGCTGGATGCTCGTCACTAACTGTCTCTGTATCGCTAATAGAATCACCTTAAGTACTCTCGCCCTGCTATAAGTAAAGCTTTCGTAACATAATTTTAATGCATAGCAGCTATTTGAGTTTATTCAGGCTGGGGTCCGGACTATCATCGGCGAGTACATACTGGTATTTCAGAATATGAGTATGAAATCGTTTATATATGAAAGAATTATTAATATTTATATATATTTTATAATAATCGACGACTAGTCAAATAAAATACATGGATGGAAAAGTAATAACTATTATATGAGGAGTAGGCAAAGTTATAATATCATAGCCATGTTCGTAATTTTTTCATCATAAGCACATTTTTTCTCATAGCAGGACTGAGAATGACAATGTCGGTAGCTCAATCTAGGGCCCTAGTGATTACTAATTCGTTAACGTCTTTTGTTGACCTGCCGTGTGATTTACCAATCTTCTCGAATGCTTACCTTACTTGAGCTTTATGATAGTAATTGTAAATTCTCAAGTATCACTATATCGAAAACAAGCTATAGTATTCGACTAAAACTGATTTTTATAATTCGTCCATCGTGTCAAGTGGATGTATGTGCTTGTTTAGATGAGTGTACAAGCTATTTAGTGTAAGATAAGAGTGTGATAGCCGTTTATGAAGTACTAGAGTGTTATTCAGATTACGTTAAAATCTTGCTTATATACTCTGTTTGTGACTTTTGGGATTGATCACTGTTCTTTATCTTCATATCTTTGCCATTACAATTCCCAGGTGTTAAACAAATCAAACTTATCCTATCTTTGGTCGGCGATACAATATATTTCGTTAACTCTACATACTTTTTTGACCAAGTCGCATCAGTGACAGTTTCGTGTATTTATACGATCCATGCTCTTTGACAATCGATCAAAATTTAAGTATAGCTGCCTCAGATTGACGAAAAACTCGAGTGTATACTAGTATTCCTTAATCTATGTATAAAAAATACACAATAGTCAATCCCAACTAGTGTCTACCGATACCGCCTATGGGGATGCTATATAAGAAGATTACCACCTACGTGTATGGCATCTACTACTCAGTTGCTTCTCCTCCTGCTCCAACAATATTATTATAATTGTATTAAAATGAGATGAACAGCTTTTATAACTCGTTTTCAGTTATATATTCGTACAGAAATTGGTTAAACTTCATCAGTTTACGTCCTCCTTTAACGGGCCTCATCGAGAGAAAAAAATGAAGATACCTGTAAGATTACTACAAATGTAGTATTACCTTATTAGGCATACTGCACGGTACTTCGGTTCGGAACGCTTTGAGGGCGTGGTTTGCATAATTTATTTGAGAACGTTTTATGAGGTGTACGGTACGCTTCTTGCACGGTACGGTTGCTTCTTGTACGGTACGGTTCGCTTCTTGTACGGTACAGTTCGCTTCTTGCACGGTACGGTTCGCTTCTTGCGCGGTACGGTTCGTTTCTTGCACGGTACGGTTCGCTTCTTGCACGGTACGGTTCGCTTCTTGCACGGTACGGTTCGCTTCTTGCACGGTACGGTTCGCTTCTTGATCGGTACGGTTCGCTTCTTGTACGGTACGGTTCGTTTCTTGCACGGTACGGTTCGGTTCGTTTCTGAGGTTTAGGGTCTGTATATTGTTTTACGTACTGTAGCGGACAGTATAAAGGGAACTTTTACTGCCTCGCTAGGGAGCTAGCTTTTCTGGAGATGTGGTAGAGTTCCAGTCTTGATTACGCAAGTTAAGCAACAGCGAGCGTGGTCAGCACCTGGATGGGTGACCGCTACACGTTACAGTACCACAAAATCGGGGCCTCGGTGTTTGCGGTCTCATCCGAAGGACCGCCCATTCAGTCTCCTCTTACGACAAGCAAGGAGTAATGAGAAATTCATCCAACCCGGATCCCCAGTGGCCACGGCAATAAAGCTCAAAAGCTAGAGCACGAAAGCCTAGTAAACATGATGAACAGTATGACATTTAACTTCGGACATGACAAAGTCCAGACTTTTTGCTACCCTTTTTATCAAAGATACACAGACATCAAATTCAGTGTATCTGGTGGAATTTTTTGCAGTATCTTCTTAGTTCAAAGCTAAAGTTACTACGACTTGTACATTAAGAGATATAAGCTTTTAAAGATAAAAATCCTACAGGAGAATGGGGGTATTTTTTTATCCTATCATTATCCTATGGGAGAAAAAATCTGATAAGAAAAAAACTCCTATGATTTCCAATAGGATAATTAATCCTACAGAAAATGAATTAGATTAAATGTCCCAGATAAATAGTCCTCACTAATAACAATACTTGATTGGATTTAATATCCTATGTTGTCTACTAAAAATGGTAAAAGTTATCCATTGGATTTTTATTTGAGACATTTAATCTAATTCATTTTCTACAGGATTAATTATCCTAACAAAAATCATAGGAGTTTTTTTTCCTTATAGGATTTTTCTCCCATAGGATAATGATAGGATAAAAAATCCCCCCATTCTCCTACAGGATTTTTATCTTTAGGAGCTTATATCTCTAATGTACAAGTCGTAGTAACTCTAGCTTTGAACTAGAAGATACTGCAAAAAAATCCTACCAGATACACTGAATTTGTTTTCTGTATCTTTGATAAAAAGGGTAGCAAAAAGTCTGGACTTTGTCATGTCCGAAGTTTAAATGTCGTACTGTTGATGGCAAAATCATAGAAGTCAACAATTGGTAAGAAAGAGTCCGTAATCAAGCGAGGAAGAGTTTCAATACCTTCTAATCCAACTAGGTTGCACTACACAGTCTAGAATTAGAGTATATGAGCAATCATACTCTAAAATCTTGATAAGTAGCTGGATTGATAATAAGCCGGTCTTGAAAATAAGCCTCCAATTTCCTGCACCGCAGAAGTTTTGAAAATAGGCCCTATTTGAAAGTTAGCCGTTTTAGTAAGATAGATTTTATTGTTTTATAACCAAATATTAATGCAAACATTTCATTCAATTCATGTTTTGATATCGCATATAGTTATTAATTTATTATGTTAACATTTATACATAATTGATTCCGAAGTGTGGTTTAAAAACCCGACTGATAACGTATACATGCACCATCTTCGCTCTCCTGTACATAAGATATTTATCATTTAAAAAATTTAAAATACTTGATGCATGTATTTTAAAACATAATCCGTTTAGCATGTCATAAACAGACTGATAAAATGTAACCATAAAAGCCCATAAATTCATTACACTCCATAACAGTCACACAGAGTTAAAATCCTCAATTTTAGCATCTGGTGGTTTTTGCGTTCCACTAGTAGATAAGTGATGCCGTTTTTTGAAATTGTTGAACCACCCACCGCTGCATTTGAATTTGTCAGATTTGACAAGTTCCATAGCACGTGACTTGAACCACCAAGATTTTGCCTTGAACCCATCCTTCCGTATTTCTTCAAATTCACAATGTAATTGGTTTTCCATTTCCGGGTAATGTGATTTTCGTCCCGAACCGTGCGACTTGGCACCTTTTGGCGTTTCTATAAGTTTTGATTCTGTTTTAACCCAGCGGCGTACATTACTTTCGTCCACTTTGAAATGTTTTGCTGTTTCACTGATACGGTTTTTTACGTTTCCAATCGCAAGCGTTTTGTAGTGCTCAACAACTTTAAGTTTGAACTCCCTGCTGTAGCTTTTTCTAGAAATTGGCGTCCGCTCTTCACTCGCCATTTTTAGTATCTGAGTTTAAAAACGCACGCTTGTCACCTGTCGCTTGAATAATATTCAAAACAATTAGCACCATGTATTCACGCAGATACCCGACTTCTATCTAAAACAACGAAGATGAACACTACTTACTTTCATGTCACCATGGGTACATGTATTTTCCGAGATATTTATTTTTTAACACATCTCAACGCGTTTGTTTTGCTCTTTGTATAGCTCTGAATTGATATTAAGCTGCTAACAACCGACTACCATATTTTTTTGTTTTCATAATAAGACGGCATTTGAAAATAAGCCGGTCTTAAAAATAAGCTCCTATTTTCCTACCAGAACTTTAAATAAGCAGCGGCTTATTTTCAACAATGTCTATAGTTTAGTTAAATCAGGTATTGTGTAATGATATGTCTACAGGTAAAATTGTTGAGATCACAGAGCCATATTTAAAAGTTTCTGTAAAGACTGAAGATTTAAAACGTGCAGGTTTTCTTCGCCTATTAAGAAAGGAGGACAACAGAAGCGGGGTGGGGTAGCTTTATAAGTATCCAGTAAACTCAATAATTATTAATACAGCTGACCCCATTATAGAAACTATATGGTTCGGTAGAAAAAAACTCTCATTTACATATAAACTTAGAAAGAATAATCTTACTGTGACCAGGCTAACGCTCAGTTCACAGTAAGAATTCCATCCCTATACTCGTAATGTAGCGGCCGCAAAGCGATCTGCTTCGCGTCGATTTTGACTTTATTTAGAACATCTGCACGAGAAAACTGCATAATTTTGCACTACATACCTTTTTGAATATGCGCACGCCGTAATCTACGTAATATCCATTAAATAGTTTGCATTAAGACAATTTATGAAGTGTACTATAGATCCTCGTTAAATTTGACAGCCATTTATTCGGAATCCACACTCTGAACATCTCGCGTTTTTCATCCAAAATGCGGCTTTATAAAACAATTTCAAATAGGCATGATAGACTTTTCTTGAAAACTCCAGATGAAGGCAAATATAGAGCCACGGCGTGATATAAATTAAAGATGTCAGGTATTACTATTAATATTCTTCATTTATTCAGTCTTTCAAGCCGTTTATAAAAAAAAAAATCATTTTGCTACGAAGCGAGTATAGGGGTGGAATTCTATCGTTAAACCGGGTCCGGAGGACAACTATCATTTAACGATAGAACATTCTATCTAATATAACTAACATGATTTTTAAACAAAACGACTATTTTCAAAAGCTGATAGAAATAGTCATCTGAATGGTTTATTTCAAATTTGCGAATTTCATCATTGTTTTCAAATATATTTATTCACAATGAGTATATGTACATATATCTGACTGGTTTATTTATATGAATTAAATATTGCTAGAGCTTTATATTACATGTAGATTCACTTCTGGTTTGTTTTACTCAAACATAAATCATTTATAAAATAAATAGAAACACATACTACATTGTATATGACGAGCGCTGCAAGTTTACCAATTTACTTGACACAATAAGTACAAGAACTTATATTTGATCCTCGGCAAAACTTCTAGAAAGTAAATTCTACCATTATTGATAATCTATACAATACAGACAAAGAAAGATGTAGGAGGGTGGATACAAGTTCACTACACGACATAAAACTTTCTAATGGATATATAACGGTCATTATCATGGAAAAAGTGACAGTAATAACAGCAATCAATCTCATAAATGAACAAGTGAAAATAAAAAACAGTGATCTATCTCATAGATCCCACAAAAATACAAAATAAAGAAACGTGGACCCTACCAGACCTGTGATCTATCTCATGAACCCCACAAAAATACAAAATAAAGAAAAACCCTACCAGACCTGTTTACCCCTTCTGATCAACATCAGTATTCTAAAAGCAAGTTGTCAGTATTTTGAGTACTTTGTCAGTATAAAAAGGATGAGTAACAATGCAACTCGGGTTGCTAAACCCTTTTTTAAAACATTAACTATGGATGTGGCTGTTTACTATGTACTGTCGTATATTAAGTTTTAGACCATTGTTTAAATGTAAAGGCAAAGATAACGAACATCAATCTCGTAAGTCCTAAATATAATACAAAAACAAGAGTTGGGCAATCACGGACCCCTGGACGCACCAGAGGTGGGATTAGGTGCCTAGGAGAGGTATGCATCCCCTGTTGACCGGTCACACCCGCCGTGAGCCCATAGTCTTGATCAGGTAAACGAAACAGTCCGTAGTCAAATCAGTGTGTGAAAAACGGCTTAACAATGGGTATGAAACACATCAGACAGCATTTGACTCAATGATAGGTCATATTGGTAAACTAAATTGTTATAACGACCATAGAATTTACGAAATGCTATCTTTAAACGTGACTGTTGAAACCCCTGCAACAACAACTTGTCTGTAAGTAGCTTGCCTCGATTCAAAAACTGATTATACGCAGAACAAGCTCTTGCGTATCGAATAAGTTGAGAGACATACACACCAGATGCAGGTGATGATGGAATATTGCTACACAAATATGGGAAGTTGACGATGGAGAAGCTGAAATCGTCCCGTTTGTCATAAAGTTGAGTAGTTAGTTTGCCGTTAATGTCAATGTTCAATAAAATATCCAAGTACGAAGCAGACATGGAAGACTCTATGGTGTCCTTTATATCTGGTACTAAAATAAAGACACCATATTGAATTAACCAGACATTTAATTTTGTCAATGAAATAAATGCATTGATAGACTAGAAAATGTCTCTGACTAGATATACATGTATATAATACATTGCATTATCTATTATAATACGCGACATAACTCGATTATTATACAGAATTTCATGCAAGTACTATATATATAAAGGGGTCATGACATAAATGATTCCCCTTTCTAACTAAACAAAAGTTATGTACGAGTTACCTACCATGAAATTTTCTTCACTTTTGGTTATACATATACAACTTAACTGTAGACTGAACTGTAGACATTATTGAAAGATAATTACATGCCCTAATAAAATTACTCAAATACTGATACAAGTGACTCTGTTGATATAAGTAAAAATGTACAATCAATGTTCATACATGTATAGTTAACATTCTAAATGGCTCCATCTTCGCTAGCCAAAGGTGACGATCCACAGCGTTTCAAGATGAAATGGCTCCATCTGGGGAAAATCCCCCAAAATTACCAATGGAATTCTTCACCTGAACAGTGTCATTGAATTACTGATTCAATTTTCTATAGTAAGCCCCTTTCAGCTTATCTTATGTTTTCTTGGAATGTTGTCTACTAGCATCACAAGGATGACCTGGCCTAAACTTCAGTACTAACAGAGATTCTACAGTTTTGTCACCCAAAGAAGTTCTCTGATCAGTCCTATTCTTTCTTACCACCGAGACCCTTGGGGGTCCGGGTTAGAATAGATCCTCAGCATCCCCTTGCGTGTCGTAAGAGGCGACTGAATGGGGCGGTCATTCGGATGAGACCGGAAAAACCGAGGTCCCGTGTCACAGCAGGTGTGGCACGAAAAAGATACCTCCCTGCTCAAGGACCCAGAGTGCCGAGCATAGGCCTATATTTTGCAGCTCTTCACCGGCAATGGTGACGTCCCTATATGAGTGAAATATTCTCGAGTGGGACGTAAAATAGTTAATAATCAATCAATCTTACCACCGAAAAACACGCTCCCAGTGTGCACTACTGTGAGAAATGTAAAGGATACCACACATATAACAGAAGCTAAGTTTGCCAAAAGAAAAATACCTGCTTCATTCTTAATTTTGCCTACTGCATTCCATTTCTCATCTATGCGCTTCATCTTTAATATCAAAACTTTGATATTAAGTATATTCCTCTAAAATTACATCATATGTAACACCCTCAGAAAGGAGACAAAGATACTTTTTCATAAAAAAAAAAACCCTCTAAAGATGATCTTCATGTCTATGTCTGCAACCTCAGTATGACGAAGATTTGGGTCATTTAGAGGAAATTTTTGTTTCATATAATCACACACTATGACAAAATATTGTCTTACATTGTTATAAAATTCCTTCGGAGGACCCGTGAGGATCCGGGTTAGAATAGGTCCTCAGCATCCCCTTGCGTGTCGTAAGAGGCGACCGAATGGGGCGGTCATTCGGATGAGACCGCAAAACCCGAGGCCCCGTGTCACAGCAGGTGTGGCACGATAAAAAACCCTCCCTGCTCAAAGGCCCTGAGTGCCGAGCATAGGCCTAAATTTTGCAGCCCTTCACCGGTATTGGTGACGTCTCCGTATGAGTGAAATATTCTCGGTGGGACGTAAAACAATAAATAATCAATCAATCTAAGATGACATGATATGTAACACACTCAGAAAGGAGACAAAAATACCTTTTCATAAAAAAAAACCCCTCTAAAGATGATCTTCATGTCTATGTCTGCAACCTTAGTATGACGAAGAACTGGGTCATTTAGAGAAAAGTTTTGTTTCATATAATCACACACCATGACAAAATATTGTCTTACATTGTTATAAAATTCCTTCAGACGACTGTCACGCAAGTGATGCTTTTCTTTTTCTTCAATAAACTTTTTTGCTTCCTCTCCAATCACCAGTTCTTTGTCCCATATTTTTAAAGGATGTAACCTTAAACAGACATATTTTTATAGCAGCCTATTCATAGAACATTCACATTCTCATTGGTCGATCCGTGAAGTCGTTGGTTTTATTTCGGACAAAGGTCATGCTGAGATGACCTCGGACGGGGAGTTGTAAGTCCCTGCTTGTGTAGCGATAGTATGTAAGCGGATCAAAGGATTTAATTTTAATTAGATTAAGCAAAATTGCAATTAAGAACATGCATTGCATTTGCAGGAATCCCGTTCCCAACTGTTGATTTGTGATTTAAATTGATTAAATGAAGTTTTTCTTAAAGTATCAGCGGGAGTTCCATAGCAACGAAAAGAATCCAGACCGTACGTATATAATTTCTGTTATATTTATGCCCCCGCCATAAAATGGCCGGGGCATTATAGTGTTACCCTGTTCTCTTGTATTCTGTCATTCGTCATTCATCTTTGTTTCCGTTCATTAATCTCTGCAAGGTTGCACACATTCAACTCAAATTTTTGGTATAATGATATCACTCGGGAATAGCAGAGTCAAGTTGAAGATGGTCATCGGTCCGATGATTTTTGGACAGAGTTAGTCTCTGAACTTAGAAAAAAATCAGAAATTTTCGTTTCCGTTCATTATCTCTGCAACGGTTGCCACATTCACTCAAATTTGTATATGGATATATCACGGGAATATGCAGGTCAAGTTGAAGATGGTCATGGTCCGATGATTTTGACAGAGTTAGCCCTCTTGACTTAGAAAAAAATCAGAAATTTTTCGTTTCCTTCATTATCTCTGCAACGGTTGAACCATTCAACTCAAATTTGGTATATGGTATATCACGGGAATTGCAGGTCAAGTTCGAAGATGGTCATGGTCCGATGAATTTTGACAGAGTTAGCCTTCTTGAACTTAGAAAAAAATCAGAAATTTTTCGTTTTCCGTTCATATCTCTGCAACGGTTGCACACATTATCTCAAATTGGTATATGGATAATCATGGAATATGCAGGTAAGTTCGAAGATGGTCATGGTCCGATGATTTTTGACAGAGTTAGCCCTCTTGAACTTAGAAAAAAATCAGAATTTTTCGTTTCCGTCATTATCTCTGCAACGGTTGAACCATTCAACTCAAATTTGGTATATGATATATCACGGAATATGCAGGTCAGTTCGAAGATGGGTCATGGTCTGATGATTTTTGACAGAGTTAGCCCTCTTGAACTTAGAAAAAAATCAGAAATTTTCGTTTCCGTTCATTATCTTCTGCAACGGTTGCACACATTCATCTCAAATTTGGTATATGGATATATCACGGGAATATGCAGGTCAAGTTCGAATATGGTCATGGTCCGATGATTTTTGACAGAGTTAGCCCTCTTGGACTTAGAAAAAATCAGAAATTTTTTCGTTTCCGTTCATTATCTCTGCAACGCTTGAACACATTCAACTCAAATTTGGTATATGGATATATCACGGGAATATGCAGGTCAAGTTCGAAGATGGTCATGGTCGATGAATTTTACAGAGTTAGCCCTCTTGAACTTAGAAAAAAATCAGAAATTTTTCGTTTCCGTTCATATCTCTGCAACGGTTGCACACATTCAACTCAAATTTTGTATATGGATATATCACGGGAATATGCAGGTCAAGTTCGAAGATGGTCATGGTCCGATGATTTTTGATAGAGTTAGCCTCTTAACTATAAAAAAAAATTCAGAAATTTTTCTTCGTGCATTATATCTGCAACGGTTGCACACATTCATCTCAAATTTGTATTAGATATGCCACAGTTCATGCATCACCCTTACGAATTTTCTTCATTAGACTTCACTGTAGCGGGGGATTCGTGTCGCACGACACATCTAGTTTTATTATATGAAAGAACAAGGGTTGTTTTTTCTTTGTAAATAAGATTGTTTCTCTATTAATGATTTTAATTGTCATCAAGGCCACATTCCCACATTCTCTTAATTTCAGGCTTGGCATTTTGACTGCACTAATCGCTGTTAATGTCCTTATGCATGTAAATAAAAACGAAAGCACGCTTCGTATCTTTTTCAATTTTCTTATTTCTCAGTTTAACCACAAAAAATGAACAGGCCAATGGGCAGTCTGACATGATAAAAGTGTGTATACTGTGAGTCTCCTATTTCTATGCTCTTAAAGAATATTAGTTGACGGAGATGCGTTTTTTGCCCCCGATAAAATGGCCGGGGGCAATATAGTGTTACCCTGTTTCGTCATTCGTCCGTCATTCCGTCATTCTGTCATTCCGTATCATTTGGTTTCCGTTCATTATCTCTGCAAGGGTATGCACACATTCACTCAAATTCGGAATATGGATATGTCACGGGAATATGCAGGTCAATTTCGAAGTTGGTTCATGGTCGATGATTTTTGACAGAGTTAGCCCTCTTGAACTTAGAAAAAAATCAGAAATTTTTCGTTGTCCGTTCATTATCTCTGCAACGGTTGCACACATTCAACTCAAATTTGTATATGGATACTTCACGGGAATATGCAGGTCAAGTTCGAAGTTGGTCATGGTCCGATGATTTTTGACAGAGTCGGCCTCTTGAACTTAGAAAAAAATCAGAAATTTTTCGTTTCCGTTATTATCTCTGCAACGGTTCAACACATTCAACTCAAATTTGGTATATGGATACGTCACGGGAATATGCAGGTCAAGTTCGAAGTTGGTCATGGTCCGATGATTTTTGACAGAGTTAGCCCTCTTGAACTTAGAAAAAAATCAGAAATTTTTCGTTTCCGGTTCATTATCTCTGCAGCGGTTGCACACATTCAACTCAAATTTGGTATATGGATACGTCACGGGAATATGCAGGTCAAGTTCGAAGTTGGTCATGGTCCGATGATTTTTGACAGAGTTAGCCCTCTTGAACTTAGAAAAAAATCAGAAATTTTTCGTTTCCGTTCATTACCTCTGCAACGGTTGCACACATTCGACTCAAATTGGTATATAGATACGCCACAGTTAATGCATCACCCTTACGAATGTTCTTCATAGAACTTCACTGTAGGCGGGGGGCATTCGTGTCGCACCGAACACATCTAGTTATAATATTGGATAATTTATTTGTTGCTTGAATTTTATTGATCAAGGCCTTATGATGTTAAACCAGAAACGAGCACCGCAGTGTTCGATTAATTGCCCCCCTTGAGAAAAGAGGGGGCATATTGGTTTTGCACCTGTCGGTCGGTCTGTAGGACCATATGTTGTCCGTCAAAATCTTTTGACCTCTTTGCTTGATATCAACCAAACCTTGGTACAGGGGTTGCCCTAGAGAGTAGATTGATCCCTATCGATTTTCAGGTCACATGGTCAAAGGTCAGAGGTCAGTGTGTAGACTGTCGGTCTGTAGACTATGTGTTGTCCGCTCAATATCTTTTGACCACTTTGCTTGATATCAACCAACTTGTACAGGGTTGCCCTTAGAGAGTAGATGATCCCTATTGATTTTCAGTCACATGTCTAAGGTCAAGGTCAAGTGGTCAGTCTTAGACTATATGCTGTCCGCTCAATATCTTTTGACCTCTTTGCTTGACATCAATTCAAACTTGTACAGGGGTTGCCTTAGAGAGTAGATGATCCCTATTGATTTTCAGGTCCACATGGTCAAAGTCAAGTGGTCAGTCTGGTAGACTATGTGCTGTCGCTCAAATATCTTCTTGACCTCTTTGCTATGACATTAATCAAACTGTAAGTGAGTGCCCTTAGGAGTAGATGACCCTATTGATTTTCAGGTCAACATGCGTCACAGGTCAAGTGGTAGTCTGTAGGACATGTCGGTTCTGCTAGACCGTTGTCCGCTCCAATATCTTTTGACCCCCTTTGCTTGATAACAAACTTGGTACGGGGTTGGCCCTTGTAGATGATATCCTATTGCTATTTCAGGTCACATGGTCAACGTGAAGGTCAAGTGGTCAGTCTGTAGACTATGTGCTGTCCGCTAATAATCTTTTGACCCCTTTGCTTGAATATCAACCCAAAGTTGGCATAGGGGTTTGTCCTTAAGAGATTAAATGATCCCTGTTTGAATTTTTAAGGTCACAGTTTAAAGGGTAAGGGTCAAATACTGGTCTTAACCCATATGTTGTCCGCTAAATCTTTTGACCCTTTGGCTTATAACAACTAAACTGGGTACAGGTGTTAAAAACGTCTTAGAGAGTAAATTGATTCCTAATATTTTCGGTCACCAGGCCAAAAATCTAAGGTCAATCTATTGGCTAATTTCAAACTTGTCATTTCTGTTGTATTTGTTCAAACTTGACATCTAATCATGGATGATAGGTATTTTAACCCATATTTGTTTAATGATAGTTTTGCTTGTATAAAGCACCAATTTCATAATACCTTTAACAGGAATAGTCATTTTGGATTTTGGCACCAATGGGGGGCATTTATGTTTTTCTCAAACATTTCTTGTTTTTAAATGAACCTCAGCGGAGTGGCTTCCGGTTTTCACATGTAGCTCATGAAGGGAAAAAAAAAGTACAGAAAAGGGTCCGTACCGTCGCATAGCATGGGAATTTCCGCTGGGTAAACAGATTCTAGCGAAATTTCAGTCGAACCATACATAATTTACGTCTAAATTGCGTTGCCATCCATGTTTTTGTTTGGGGTTATTTAAATATTATTATTATTTTTAGTAGGGGGTGACTCTATTATTAAGTTCGCCTACCGGTTGTAACCGGAGAGGAATAATGCTTTCTTTCTTTGTGTCTTTCTGTCTTGCTGCTCCCATTAAATTCTCCGCACCTTTTTTCTACTGCTTGCTATATCATTTGATTTTGCTGACATTGCCTTGCGAATCAAGTGTCGAGTTTGGTTTCGATCCATTTCATTTTTATGAGTTTATGGCCCTTGGGACTTAGAAAATTCTATAATTATCGTTTTTGCACTTTTTTTTTTCTCCTTGCTTTGCAGATAGGTCATAGAAAATTTCAAAATTATAATCCTAGTACAACGGGAAACAAATATAATTAAAACGGATACACCTTTTTTCCACTGCTTGCAGATATTCATTTTGATATTTTGTACATTGCTTTGCCTACACATGTTACAGATCAGTTTCGAATTTTGTTTTGATCCTCTCATTTTTTTTATTGAGTTGGCCTAGGACATTAAAACAAATTTCATAAATTATCAGTTTCCGCACTTTTTTTTCTCAGTTGCAGATATTGCATTTGATATTTGGTACATCCTTTGCGCATACAAGTTACAAGATCAAGATCGAAATTGGATTTATCTAATTCATTTTTCACTAAGTTATAGCCTTGTCCTATCCTGGCTCACCAATATTCCCCTTTACCATAAATACATAATGAAATTAGAATATTGTTGCGGTCCAATAATTTGTTGTAACCGGTAGGGGACTATGTATTGCTGTGCAATTACTCTCAGAATGCTTGTTGTACCCCCCCCCCCCCCCCGCAAACAAGTTTGGGGGGGTATATAGGAATCACTCTGTCCGTTGTCTGTCTGTGGCAGATTCGTGTCCGGGCCATAACTTCTTTGTTTTTTGAGGTAGGCATTACCATATTTGCACATCGGTGTATACTATGAGACGATGTGTCGCGTATATGAATGACCTCTGTATGACCTTGATTTATCACCTCAAGGTCAAAATTATCAGTTTTTTAACATGAATTCGTGTGAGCCATAACTTCTTTGTTCTTTGTCATAGACATCCTGTATTTGGCACATGTATGCATCACCATGGAGACGAATGTGTCATGATGTACTCAGTTTGTCTGTATGTCCGTCTGTCTGGTGCAGATTCGTGTCCGGGCCATAATTTCTTTGTTCTTTTAGGTAGGCATACCATGCTTGGCACATGGGTGTTATCATATGAGACGATGTGTCGGGTATATCGATGACCTCTGTATGACCTTGACCTTTGACCTCAATGTCAAAATTATTAGTTTTTAACATGATTCGTGTCCGGGCATAACTTCTTTGTTCTTTGCCATATGCATCCCTGTATTTGGCACATGGATGCATCATCATGGAGACGATGTGCCATGTACTCTGTTTGTCTGTCCGTCTGTGGTGTGGTTGATTCGTGTCTTGGCATAACTTCTTTGTTCTTTGACATATGCATACCATATCTAGCATATGGATGTATCAATATAATGAGGATGTATTGCGTACATTCATGACCGCCATATATGACTTTGACCATGACTTTTTGACCTCAAGGTCAAAGGTATAGTTCTCTTACATGGATTATATTTGGCATGTGCACTTACATTCATGATCTCTGTATAACCTTGACCTTGATCTCAAGGTCACGCTTAAAGGTTTTTTAAACATGCATTTGTGTCCGGGCGCCATATCTTCTTTGTTCAAGGTTCAGTGACTCAAGTAAGTGTAAAGATATGTGTGGTGCGGGGTAACCTTTGTGAGTTTACTCACAGTATTTCTAGTTTAAAAAAACTTCCGACTTCCAAGCTTGTGTTGCTAACTGGAAATTACGAGCGCGAAATGATTTACTAATTGAGAGATTTTCGCGGGTTGGGCGAAAGGTATGACCCGCAGGATTAAAACAAAATAATCGGGTTACGGGTCGAACAATCAGGTGTAACCCGACAAAATCAGATGAGTGGCAACTATGTTCAATAAAATGCCAAGGTTGAAGCAGATGTTGAAGACTTTGTCGTGTCTTTAATTTGAGTTCACTGGTTTATTTTTTTTTAAATCGAGGCAGGCTACTTACAAATAAGCTGCTGTTGCAGGAGTTTCAACAGTCACGCTGAAAGGCAGCATTGCGCAAATTCTGTGGTCGTCATAACGATCTAGTTTGCCGGTCATTTGGTCAAATGCTGTCCACTGATTTTGACTTTGGATTACCCATTTAACCTGATCAAGATAAATATGCTCATGGTGGGTGTGACCAGTCAACAGGGGATACTTACTCCACCTAGGCACCTGATCCCACCTCTGGTGCATCCAGGGGTCCGTGTTTGCCCAACTCTAATTTTATATTCTGTTTGGGACTTACGAGATCGATCACCGTCATCCTCACCTTTTCAGTTGAGCCTTAACTCTGTGATATGTAAGCACAGACTCTAGTCTTTTTTATGTTTATAAACCATATAGTGAAATGTTATTTTGTAATTTAAAGCATCTTCAGTTTTGTACAGTCATAAAAACTTTTAAATGGCACATTTTACCCAAAGAATACTTGATAAGTGATCAGGTTTTGAAAACATCGTAAACAACAGTTAACACGCTTCAATCTTTGTTTACACAACAAACAATGAACTCTCTACAATGTTCCTCAGAAGCTCTGTCATATTTTTTGGTATGAAACATTTTAAACGCATTATGCAGTAGATTTTTATCATGAAGTTGGGGGGGGGTGTCATGAATCAGTCTCTTAAAACATTGCAATGCTTTAAAAATGATGCAACGTCTAATATAGAGTCACAGCTACAATGTTTAATAGACTCAAACTAATTGACTTATATCTGCTGAAATGTCTAATAGATTCATAACTGTTGCAATGATGCCATTTACAAAGAAGTCCGAGTTACATGCAGTCACTTTTCATACTTCATACATCTCTAGGTGGCGCTGTTTGATAGAAAATATGTTGAAGGGCAATTAACCCAGAAGTGAAACTGAAGAAAATAAAATGAGTCGATACCCAATTTTTTTTTTAAAAGAGACACTACAACTCATTTTTCATCAAGTGATTTTTAAATTATACATATCGATAAAATGATAAAATTAATAACGATTTCGGACTAATTTGAATGCATCAATTAGCTCTCATCTGCGCTAGGAAGTCTATTCGGAATTTAAAGTTTCTTCAAGCTGACTCGACATTTTACACTCGCTATTCAAGAATGGAATATCCCCTGCCTCTTATACATGTAATACGCATTACTCCAATGAAAACCCTTCCACAATGTTTTTTATTTTTAAACAAGTGACGTTTCGGGTAAAAATAGCCCAATAGTCCTGCGTGCGTCTCCAACTCTCATGCTCTTGGTTTATCTCAGAGTTACATGTACAATGATCCCCACGTATAAATTATATTTTGCATATTATGAGTTGTATCTCGTTCTACTATATCCTTTTTTCTTCCATAAACTTGTTAAAAAATTCTGGATATATCCATTATATGCATCGACATGCAGAAATGTCTACCCTTTGTGCGCATGTGTGCATAGATCAAAAGTCGGGGCCTCATTTGTTTTTTGTATGGGCCATCAAAAAGTTTTAATTTTTGCATTTAAACGCGAATTCTTAACTTTATAAATGTGTAATTTTCGCAAAGTTCATGCATTCAACTAAGCAACGAAAATTGAGAAAGCTCTGGAAAAATTGTCACTTTATGATTTTTGCCCAAAATGTTTAATTGATAGTCATTTTTATGAAATGAAACAAAACATGCAAATAATGAGTTCAGTTGACTTATCTTTACCTACCGACATGTTACAAATGCTTGAACTGATTAAAAATTTGGTAACCCCCACAATATTACTGAATATTTCAATTTAGATCTAAGGGCAGATAACTCTAATTGCTTAAATTTGTGTGCAGTGTATAAAGGATCCTTAAATTGCTTGTATTACACATTTTTCTCCGTCTTTCTCCATAAATTGATTATTTGGAGGCATATCACCTGATATTTATCAGAATATCAGGTATATGAGGAGCGTGTTAAAAATCCTTATGGTGACGGTGTGTGCTTTTATCAGGTAACATAATTATATCCTATGAGGATTAATTTATAAAGTTATATTAAATTTCTGCCACGAATTAAGTGTTGCGTTATGAATGATGGAGTTAATTTGTTTTTACATATACACAGAGTGTAAATTAAACATTTTATTTTCCATGGGAGTGGGACTCTTGACTTGGATTTTAAATGTGTTCAATATTTTCTTATCAAATGAGCAACAGAAAAATTTAGTCCATTTACAGCCTACTTTGTCATAGAATGCAATTTTGAAATTTACAAACTAATATGCTTTGGGTGTGAAGAATGGTATTACTACACTTATCATTATGTGATTGAAAAAAAACCATCAAACTAATTAGTGATCAGGGGGTCTCTTCTGCAACAGTGTGATAAGGAATCCGTTCTATATAATCCGCGTAGTAATACAACGGTTTCCATGCACACAGTAGCCTAGTATTACGTGTTTCACGAACCATGGGTTTTTCGTCTGCAGTCACAACACAAGCTCGAATTGGTTGTTATGCGGAATTGATGAACGATTGTAATATACGCACGATGAGTTACTTTTGTCTTCGGAAAAGAAAAGCTTATAGATTTTTTTTCTAATTTAAATTATCCAAAAAGTAAGCTCGTCTCTGGAAAAAGCCGACAAAGTAGAAAACTCCAATATTCTTCCCGAGTGACATTCATTGTAATTTAAGTCCCTCTTTGATGCAGTGTAATTAATAAAGATCGAGAGACGCTAATGAATTTGGAATGTCTTTGGGTTAATGAACTTCCCTGTAAATTTAGAATCTTGTTTAAAAGCGAAGAACTGTCTCCGTAAAACATGAGAATAATGTAATAGCCGATGTTACATGTAGCTGTTAATGAGTAACGATCGCGTTCATCTTATCAGCATGCAACAGTCCCATTAAAAAAATTCAATATATTCAACTACATATCCTCAATCAAACTCAGAAAGAAGTTTTAACTCAATTATTATCATTTCACCCTCATGGTCGCTGTTTACACCTGAAAAGACTGCATATACAAATTTATTTTTACCATCGTTTTATTTTAGTTTTTGTTGCGGGAGATAATAGATTGCGTTGAAAATGATTNCAAATTTATTTTTACCATCGTTTTATTTTAGCTTTTGTTGCGGAAGATAATATATTGCGTTGAAAATGATCCATATGGAACCGTTACAAATTTGAATACAATCGTGAATTTAAAATAGAGTTTTAAAAAATATCATTGGAGAACTTGCATATGTAAATACTAAATACATGAAATGTTACATAATGACGGATTTCATTTTGTTTAATTGATTCGATAAGTTATCACTGCCGTCCTGCAGATCGATGATAGATGAATCTATTGATTTGCACGACATTAATTGAAGTCTTCACGGGAAGCTCCTCCTCTACATGGAATTCTGATCGATTTAATGTATCAGACGAACGTATTCGTTTTATGCCACAAACACAAGCCGCTTGCTCGAAGAGAGCGACTGATGTGTTGGAAATGTTTTGCCTCAAGCTCAGCTTCAGGTAAGCCAGTGTAATGATTGTTGTGCCTCCTCATTCTGTACACTCTCACTTTGCTGCGTGGGGCCAATTAAATGAAATGGCGAAAGGTCATTTATTAAAAATGGCGAAAATTATGAAAAATATACAAACTTTGTTGGGGGTACGTTAGATAACAGATAATCACACAATTTCAATTTGCTGATCCCAATGACTTATGAGAGATTCGAAAACAAACATGGCTGCTTCGCTTGACTATACATTTTTTCCTGTGACCAGGTACCTGTACATGTACTTGTGTTTTCATTGAATGAAAGATAGAAACATACAATTAGTTATGGGATTCGGTGATAAGTGGAGAGGTGTAAATATCAGATCGAGTATATTTCATCCTGTATCAAAGCCTGCAACTTATCAGAAACGAATGTACATGCAACAATGCTCAGAATGATTTTATTTTCATTGCTATTTGATATACATTTACCTGTACTTGTCGACGTCTATAACAGTAGTACTAACTGCACCGAACATCAATCTGCAAAACTGTTTACAGGAAAATCGTCATTGTGGTCCTTCTGGAATAGGAATACGGATCTTTACGCACGTTTCCATTCCTGAATGGTTTAATAATATAAAACACCAATAACACGATATGACTAATTTGGACAAGTCCCAGGTTCAAATCCAGGCGTTGCAAAATTAACAATTTTCCCCATCTGTTTGTTAACTTGACCTTTCGTCTGTGTTCTTGAAAACCAAAAGGAACAAAACTCGGTATACAAGTTCATGCACATTGGATGAGAAATGTGGCGTTTTCTTTCACATAGAAGTGATGTGGCTTAGAGACAAAACACAAGACTTAAAGAATTAATAAATGTTCAAATGTGTGCGAACAAATGAACAAACGCGCAAGTTTATTTTTTCTAATCTTGGTCGATTGAAATCAGAACAAAACNGAACAAACGCGCAAGTTTATTTTTTCTAATCCTTGTTACAAAATTTGGTCGTTTGATATCGGAACAAAATAAAGTAGAAAGTTGAGACCCTTTCAAAAATATCGTTAAATATTATATAGCGTAGGTCATTGGTTTTTTTTTCTGATTTACAACACAAACCATTTTTATTCAAGCTATCTAATATACATGTCAAGTCCAAAGTATGTCAGTCATGTTGAGAAATTGACTGAAACTGGGTGTGCTCAGAAACAACAGGAATGACGGGAAAATTAATTTAATTAAGTCATTCCTTGAAAGTAAGACCAACCTCTGCTGCTTAACTGTAGTGAAGACACTTGTGAAGTTTTTTACATACTTTGAAATAAAACTTAATGGCTGATTTTCTAGCTTTTTATCATAAGCTAGCCTTGCTATAATTCGTAGGGACACAACAAAGCGCTGCTTCGCACTACGAGCTCTCATGACTAAAACGCGAGAAACCGCGAGAAAAAGTCCGAGTTGAATATGCACATTCAATTTTTAAATTCTTTGATACAATCTCAAAAACTCAAATATACTGCAATACTTCCTAGTCATCTGATCCCGTACACAATGTAGTGCATCACATTAGGAACAGTGTATAATCGATCATGGCAAAAACAAATTATAATGGATACGTATTGTGACGTCACGGTCTGTTTTGCCGTCATTTTAAAAGA
>CAJDSM010026671.1:0-29492 GCA_903981925.1 Ostrea lurida | reverse complement strand
TGTGAGTTGTCACCCTTGGCTAGTGAAGATGCTAATTTCACCCTTGTCTAGTGAAGATCTGGGTTGTCACCCTTGGCTAGTGAATGTGGATCGTCACACTTGGCTCGTGAAAATGTTGAGTGTCGCCCTTGGCTAGTGAATGTGGATCGTCACACTTGGCTCGTGAAAATGTTGAGTGTCGCCCTTGGCTAGTGAATGTGGATCGTCACACTTGGCTCGTGAAAATGTTGAGTGTCGCCCTTGGCTAGTGAATGTGGATCGTCACACTTGGCTCGTGAAAATGTTGAGTGTCGCCCTTGGCTAGTGAATGTGGATCGTCACACTTGGCTCGTGAAAATGTTGAGTGTCGCCCTTGGCTAGTGAATGTGGATCGTCACACTTGGCTCGTGAAAATGTTGAGTGTCGCCCTTGGCTAGTGAATGTGGATCGTCACACTTGGCTCGTGAAAATGTTGAGTGTCGCCCTTGGCTAGTGAATGTGGCTCGTCACTCTTGGCTAGTGAAGATGTGGGTTAGTTATTATTTATTTTCCCTTATGCGTTTTTGTTAACTTTGGGTCCATCCCATAAAGGTACATGGTGCCAATAGCGGCGAACAACTAATTATCCGGACCAGACAAGTTTAGTTGTTGGCCACAGTCCATTGTACCTATATAACGTACATCATACCATGTTAGTGAAAACTTTGGAAGAAACTGGTGATGTAAGATCATTAGAATCCACATGGAACGAGAGGAAGTCTGGAGCTTACCATCGTGAGTAAAACCAATGATATTCAGTCGATACCCATCACTAACATTAAAGTCCTCAACTTGAGAACCCCAATTATGACCAATCCCCACACGTCGCCCTTAAACATGGACACAGGGTTAAGCCCCCCAACCCTTCCCACCCCCCCCCCCCCCCCCCCCGGTTTGTGCAGTGAGCCCAGTCCAGTAAGGTATGGATGATCCGATTATCCAGATAGTCGCACCTGAAATGCTTGGGTTTTATTAGACACAAATGAAACATTCATGGATTTAGGAACTGCTGAATAAGTAAGAAATTAATCCATACACGTCTAGCTTAAACTATGGGACGAATGTATTGGAATTCCATCTCCCCAAACCTTTGATCTGACCATCAGGAACCAACTCGGTGGACATCCCTATCCGAAAGCTATGTGACCTGTCACCTGTAAAACGTAGCATATATCTTCACCAAAAACACAATAGGGGTACCACCCATTAATGATAGAAGAATACGAAGTGACACAGTTAGATTTAATGTAACACACGTTAAATATATGCGAGGTGACGTACAGCACACTCACTCAAAAATAAAGGGTTAAAACTGCATCAATCAAGCGCGTCACTTGAAAAATCAAGCATCATACATGTCTGTTTCTGGCAATATATGGGGAAAAAAAATCGAAAGTGACATAACAAATTAAGTCATTATGCTGTCATTTATTTGCATTCCCTTTACTTATCATTCTAGTCCGCCATATTAGATTTTTGATCTACGTGGAAGAATCCATTCAACCGTGAGTGCCTGGCCTTTGTGCTTTAGCCTGGTTCCCTGTCCCATGCTCTAAGCTCTACTGCCTTTAGTCAGGGAGCCATGGGACCAGGCTATTCGTGTTTGTACTTCGGAAGGCCTCGGGTACCAGGCTACAAAAAGGAGCCAATCATAATTAATCGTGGACTAATTGATATGCATCAAATAATCTTGATTATTGCTACCCCAATAACGAAAGACATTTTGATTGTTTATATTTATATAGTTTGAAGGTTTTTATAATTTTTTTAAACTAGATATATAAACAGAACAGCCAACACAACCTTTGACCTTGACGCCGCTCCGTATATTTGGTACTGATTACATGGACAGGTGGCGCATGAATCGAACTGTATGGTGATTTCAAAAGAGAAAGTAAACATTACAGTAGGATTGATTGATTATTTATTGTTTTACGTCCCACCGAGAATATTTCACTCATATGGAGACGTCACCAATGCCGGTGAAGGGCTGCAAAATTTAGGCCTATGCTCGGCACTCAGGGCCTTTGAGCAGGGAGGGATCTTTATCGTGCCACACCTGCTGTGACACGGGGCCTCGGTTTTTCCGGTCTCATCCGAATGACCGCCCCGTTCAGTCGCCTCTTACGACACGCAAGGGGAATGCTGAAGTACCATATTTCTGAACAAACCGTGATTTCAACCTGGATATAATTAATAATAGAGTTCACAATCAGCGCATAGGTCAAACACAATAATGGGCCAGTGCACGTGGCCGGGTACGTCAGAAATGTGGCAGGATCCAGGTTTAGAAGGGGGGTCCCGGTTCGTTGAAAAAGGAGCCAGTAACCTTAAGGCTGGGATTAAGCCAAAGTGGGGGCCCAGGGGGCGAAGCCCTCAGAAGCTCTCGGATTTTATAGAACTTTTAAGGTTACTTTTAAGAGGTTAATTTAGCTATATATCTATACAAAAAAAATTAAGTTTGGTCACCAAAAGGAGTGGGGGGGGGGGGGGGGAGGGGAGGGGACTGGGCCCCTGCCCCCCTCTAAATCCGCCACTGCAGTGGAAGATGAGAAAGTCTTCTCACAAGAAATGCACTGTATGCCCAATATGAAACAGTACCTCTTCTGATTTGAAAACTATGGCATGTACCGTATCATAATTTTCTAAAATCATGTCCAAGGTCAATGTAAAAGGTCACAAGGTCAGAGATTTTGGTACCTGCCACAAGGAATATACATGTAAAGGCAAATATAACGAACAGTGATCAATCTCGTAAGTCCTAAATAGAATACAAAAACAAGAGTTGGGTACCAAACTACGATCAAGGTCAAAGGTTCTAGAAAATTCCCGAAAACTAGGTCTGTGGGTCCATGTCAAGGACACCAAATTTAGTACCCATGAAAAGATCTTTAAAAAAAGTGCACATGAATAGAATTTTCTATTAGTAGGTTAAAGGTTAATGTAAAAGCCATAAGGTCAAAGGTTTTAGTATCAATGGACAAGTCTTTGTCACAAGGAATACACATACCAAACGTGAAAGGTCTGCTTCTTGTGGTGTATAAGATATGACCAGGGTTAAAGTTTTTGTCAGACACGAAAACAGACAGGCCAAAAACTATACGACCACAACTCTTCGATTTCAGGGGAATACAAATCAAAATTAGATTTCACTTATTGATTCAAAGTTGCTATTGCAATGCTTAATGATACAACTTTAATACTACTTGTTGTAGATCCGTGGGGGTTCGGGTTATAATAGGTCTCCAGCATCCCCTGTGTGTCGTAAGAGACTACTAAAACGGGTGGTCCTTCGGATGAGATAAGAAAATTCGAGGCCCCGTGTCACAGCGGGTGTGGCACGATAGAGATCCCTCCCTGGTCAAAGGCCATGAGCGCTGAGCATAGGCCTAGACGTCTTCATATGTGAGTGGGACGTAAAACAATAATTAATCAATCAATTAATACTACTTGTTATATCATAATTAGCAGTTTGGACTGCAAATCCTTAAGCGTTGCAACAGCACTGCAAGTGGAACGAATAATGAAAAAAATTGTATCATTAAGGGAAATTGTATCAATAACTATGCACTTGAAATTAGGGCCTAGATACAAAAGGTAGGTACTTACTTGGCATTAAACCCGTAGATATTCATCGTGAGGTCTGATATCTATGGGAATGTTATATGTCTAATAGGTGTGTTGCTACATTTAAAACATTACGAACACCTCAAAGATGCTGCTCGCCAAGGTCGCCGTACAACAGTTACAAGTTTTACAACCAATAATAACATCGTAAGAATCCACCAAATCTTACAGAAAGACGCAAGATATACCGTGAGACAATTGGCTCCGACGACAAACTTGTCGTGAGCAATTGTTCATGGTATTTTGAAAAGAAAATATATAGCTTAGAAAGATAAACGCTGGGTGGATACCTTTCATTTGCTTAGCAATGAACAAGAAAATCTTTGTTGAAAATGCAAAGAAATTATTAGAATTGTATCCAAAATATACCAAAAAGACTTTTGATAATTTAATTACTGGTGATGAGACCTGGGTATACTATTTTGAACCAAAACGTAAGAGTTCTAACAGAATCTTTAATTATATTAACTTTAATAAGAATAACTTTAGAAATGCAAAACATCCTAGTATTGCTAAAAGATTACGAATCGTGAAGGTTTTATATGTTATTTTCTTTGACAATAAAGGCCATGTCAGGCAAATTCCTGTACCAAAGGACAAAACAGCCATAGGTAACTTCTATAAACAAGAGGCCCACAGGCCTTACACGGTACCTGAGTATCATAGCCCACACAGGGAGTCTCATATTTCAATTTCTTAAGTCTCATACGAGTATTTTGTTACATGTTAATATTCTTTCAATATGTGCATATGATTCCTATTCATATACATTAAGATTATATCATTTCAATCTCACAAGATTGTTCAAGAATTTTAAATAAAAACATATTGCTACTTTAATGTCAGTGAGCTTGACTTTACCTTTTCGACCCAAAATTCAATAGAGAACATCTTTGACCCATGGTTGAGTTCATGTGTATGATATGGTGATTCTGGGTAGAAAGAATAATGCTGAAGAGCCTGGGAATCATATTGCATTTGATGTCCAGTTGCACTTGACCTTTGACCTTTGGACCAAAATTCGATAAAGAACATCTTCGTCTCATGAGTAGTATATATGTATGATATAGTGCTTGACTCTAGGTAGAAAGGATAATGTTCTGGAACCGGGAAACCATGATATAGAACTCGTCACATGCTATGACTGAAGTGACTCTAGGCAAAATGGATAATTTTTTGTGAGCCGACAGACCAATATCGCTACTGGTTCGATGTCCATTGTGCTTGATCTTGCCCTTTTGACCCAAATGCATAGGTACTCATATGTATGATATGGTGACTCTTGGATAGACAAGGCTAACACTAAAGTCGGGAACATTTCTGCCTAACAGAGCGATGGACCAGCAACTGTGATTTCACGTAAGCACCCCCCACTCCCCATTGTTGCAGGTGGGTACTAATTATGAATAATATTTTAATTTTACTTGTTATATAGGCAAATTTGGATGTGCTGAATGATTGAGCAACAATCAATTATTTTGGATATCTTAACTTCTCTTGTGTGACGTCCTAGACATGACGTACAATGCATTTGACAGTTATTGTTCAGCTTTGTTGCTACGCGCAAATTCGGTCCCGCTCATCGAAAAATCCTTAATATCTCGCAACGTTGACCTCATCACTACAAAGTTAAATAGACAATTTTTTTTAATTAAATTGACTAAGAATAAGTAATTATCTGACCTAATGTTATTACGAGTATAATCCTAACTTGGTACAGTTTACGCTAAATAATATCCGCTTCGGCGATTTATATGAAAGCGTAAACTGCACAAGTTAGATAGTATCGGATAACATAGGTGTCTCAATTACTCATTACAAAAGGCTCCCTTCTCATTCCAAACAATGCATTTAACTTTCAACATTAATATCAATAGCATTGAAAAGATGCTTTAAATATTTAATATAAACCTATGTACGATGTTTTGCCGCCCCTCCCCTGCCATGCGGGTCAGAACCCTATCCGGGGATTCACCAAATTTAATCATTTTATTGTAAGACATTCTCTGACTACAGTGCATATTCATTTGGTCTTTCTCAGACATTGTGTGGGTTGTAAAGAAGAAGATTTTTGTAAATTTGGTTCACTTTTGGGCTGGAATTTTGCCGCCACCCCGAAGGCCCGCAGGGGTGCAAGAGAACCTGGATTTTACAATTTATGTGCCCGATGACTTGCATTACAATTTGAGAAAGAATTTGACCATTGGTTCAATACAAGAGTTAGAAAATTCTCAATATGTTTTTAACCACATTCCATATTGAACCATTTGGCCCACCTAATACTAAAACCCTACCCTAGGATCATGAAATTTAACAATTTTGCAAAAAAGGCTCCCTATTCATTCAAAAATTCATTTAGTTTCACATTATAATCATTAGCATTAAAGAGAATGTTTATCAAATGTTTACATATAACACTATATACCAAGTTTGGCCCCGCCCTGGGGTCAGAACCCCTACACGGGGGTCACCAATTTACAATTTTGGTAAAGGCCTTCCTGCTCTACATCACTATGGCATTTGGTTTCTTCAGACATGTGCGGTTGTAAAGAAGAAGATTTTTGAAAAATTGGTCACTTTTGGGCAGATTTTTGCCCCACCCCAAGGCCCAGGGGTGCAAGAGACTGAAATTTACAATTTATGTGCCCCTTGTCCCAATATGCTTCATACCAATTTGAAAAGAATTGGACCATTGGTTATCAAGAAGAAGTTAAAAAATGTTCAAGTTGTTAACGCACGACGGACGACGGTGGACGAAATCCAATTTGCAATAGGTCACTGTGGTTTACTCAGGTGACCTAAAATGTTGTTATTAAAAATCGAAGAAATATTAAGAAAGTCGTGGCCACAAAACGGGTATGAAGTATCTCTGACTTTTGCACAACAATGCGCTTGCATACAAAGCATGCATTGTAACCGAGTATTTGGAGGCAGAAAAGGTTGCTATCCTACAACACCCTCCGTTTTCTCCATATTTAGCTCCGTGCAACTTTTTTCTGTTCCCCAAACTTAAATTCCACCTATATGGGAAAAGATACATATCACGAAATGCCCTTGGGTCTGTGATTTATCAGTATACGATGGGTGTCCCTATTGATGGGTATGGAAAATGTTTCCAGAAGTGGACTGATCGTCCAAAAACCAAGGGTAAGTACTTTGAAGGGCAGGAACGAATGAAAGGATCAAAGATTATTAAATGTGGGTGTAAACAGCCAAGTGTCATTGTTTTTGGAACATCCATCGTATGCATTGAAGTTAGGCGTTGGTCATCCGTGATTGTAAACACCGCATCTTGGAGAAGTAAAACATAGTCGGCAACTCATTCATCTTGACCATTTCTTCTCACCCTGGCGCTAGCATTTACGTTAGTGTTTATGCAGCTAATGCGCATGCTTCGGTGGTCATATTGCTGTATTTTGAGAGTTAAATAGAACTGTATTTTTCCCCCTAAATTATTAAATCCAATACATTTTACACAAACATACGATTGCTGACATGTAATTTAACTATCTTTAATCAAACGGTTCCACCCGTGGGGATCCGGGTTAGAATAGGTCCTTGCATCCCTTTGCGTGTCGTAAGAGGCGATTAAATTGGGCGGTCCTTCGGATGAGACCGGAAAAATCGAGGCCCCGTGTCACAGCAGGTGTGGCACGATAAAGATCCCTCACTGCTCAAGGGCCATGAGTGCCGAGCATAGGCTATAATTTGCAGCCCTTCACCGGCATTGGTGCCGTCTCCATATGAGTGAAATATTCTCGGTGTGATGTAAAACAATAAATAATCAATCAATCAAACGGTTCTGTTAAGAAATCTATATTCGGTTATTCTTTCTTGGCATTGCGCGGAAAACTGACATCTTTCGATACTTTCCGTAAGCCATTTCATTGGCGGTCGTTCAAGTAATTTACATTCGGTTCTTTTTCGTTACAGTGCGTGGGTTCTCGAGTTTCCGTAACATTATGTGATGTATAAGCAAAACGTCATTGCGTGTGTTGAAGAAACAGCAGGTCCATTTCTAATCAAAATTGACTCAAATCATCCTTGTGTTAAGACAATTCAAGTAAATTGTGTTACTGTTCATTTATAGGAGCGTACAGTGTATTATATATTTGTCGACACTTTCACTTGATGGCTTCTGATTCATTAAATATTCACTACATTTCTTATTAATTATTAGATATGGCGCTAGCATTCTAATCTTTTGAAAAAGATAATCCAATAACGTATATTGTAGTGGGCGTAACGTAAAGAGAGTACCAAATCCCCGGATGCGTAACCCGGACGCAGTTAAACCAAGATTGAGCAGAGGTGTAAATGTTTACAGTATATGTGCTGCGTGATTGGCTAATAATATTTGGAATTGAAACAAATATTCTTAAAGCTTAAATCGAATGAAAATGAAAAATCAATGAAAATTTATCGTGCAAAACCGAGAAATGAATGAGGAAATTGCCTTGGTTTTTGAAATGAAGGGTGTCATTTGCTGCAGATCTTCATGTGTTTTAAACATGTGCAAATGCAACGGAACCCTGTTATACATTCCCAGCGGGCCACTCAACGTTGAATTAAACGTTGAATCAAAAGGTTGCATTTTTACGTTTGAAACAATGTTGAAAAAAGGTTGGATAGAAAATAAGAAATATCTTATATTTTTTCGGGTGATACAGGTATCACCCGAATTTTAGACCGGTAAAAACTCATCAATGCGCGAAGCGCATTGATGAAAAGTTTTACCGTCTAAAATCTCGGTGATAACGGTTACCTAGCATATCACCGAAAAAATAATAAGATTATTTCTTATCATTTTATTTATATATTACAACAACAAAATCAATGTCCATTAGACTTTACTTGTTGGTTCAGGTACGTGATCAAAAAATCACCTCAATTCTTAATTAAAAGGTGTTTTAACCAATGAAAATCGGCGCTAGGTGGTCACGTGAAATAAAATTAAATGATAGTTGAATCAACGTTGATTTCGTTGCATGTCAACGTTGAAACAACGTTGAAAAAAGGTTGGATATGAAAGTTGAATCAACGTTGATGTCTCAACGTTGTTTCAACGTTGACATGCAACGTTGATTCAACGTTGAGACATCAACGTTGATTCAACTTTCGTATCCGACCTTTTTTTCAACGTAAAAATGCAACTTAATTCACCTTCTAGCAACACCTATTCAGCATTAGTCGCACCGATGTACATAGTCGTCAACACTTATTCAGCGTTGCCGATCACCCTACTCAGAGGATTCCCTCTCATACAGAATACACAATGTAAACTGTATAATTCAAATGTCACACGGTGTTTTGTTTTTTTCTCTTTTATTTATTTTTTTCTTTTTTATTAAATGTCACACGGTGTCACACAGGACTGTCGTAATACCATCACCATGCCAGCTCTAACACCACTATATATATGCAACTTTACGTAAATAAATAACTAGTGCTTTACGTCCATCCATTAGCAAATATAAATTAATCTTACAATATACTGGGCCTATATATTCAAAACCATTATATACTTAAACCATGTTATTACTGATTATTGTTAAGGTGTCATCACAACTACCGAGTAGACAAGTTTAAACTATATACATTTTCAGAAGATGTAATCACTAATGTAAGAAAGATAGCTCTGTAGAAATGTAAGAACGACAACTCTATTTTACAGAAATGGCACTTGCCTTGCCACCTGGGCAAAATGCCAAGCCGCTTTCTTTTTCATGACAAAACACTTGTTTACTGCGTTAAAACAAAATATGTATAGAATTGAATTTACCATAATGAGCGTATATTTTACTATTTTACTTGTTCATGACAAGAACTGATCTTTTTCCCAGTTTTTTATCACATATATTCATTATACAATTTATTAAACCCTCAACGTTTGAAACAACGTTAGAACAACGTTGTCACTCCAACGTTGAATCAACGTTGAAAAGTCTAACGTTGAAACAACGTTGAAGTTGTGTTGGTCACGTAAACAACCATTTTAGTTATGGGCAAAATGTAAGCCGCTTTTTTTCACTGCGAGACATGACAAAAACTTTGATTCCTGCGTAAAACAAAAATGATATAGAATTGGAATTTACCATATGAGCGTATATTTTACTATTGTACTTACTCATGACAAGAACCAATCGCAACTTCTCGGGCCTTTCCGGCAGAGCTCGGAAAAAACACCTCGAATGATTTGGGTTGAAAGTGTCATGGCGGAAAATGTGGGTAAAAGCCTATACAATACTTTTCATTATGCATTGCTTGTAAAACCTCTCTCTCTGTTTTCCTTCAACTCAAAAGATATACATAACGATTTCATCGAAAAATCTAAACACTCCTTATACTCCTGGCCGCATCCATTTTGTACAAAATTTTAACATCCGTAATGTAAAATACATTCGAGGTGTTTTTCCGAGCTCTGCCGGAAAGGCCCGAGAAGTTGCGATTGGACAAGAACTGATCTTTTCCCAGTTTTTATCACATATATTTTATTAAAAATTTATAAACCCTCAACGTTGAAACAAACGTTAGAACAACGTTGTCACTCCAATGTTGTAAAATACAACGTTGAATCAACGTTGAAACCTCAACGTTGAAAGTCTAACGTTGAAACAACGTTGAAGTTTGGTTGATCAACGTAACAACCATATTCAAACGTTTTGCTCAAACGTTGAAGTGCCCGCTGGGTTGTGTCTTTCTTTATTAGCATTTGGAATGAACTTTCAAGTGGTCATTTGTTTAAAATTTACATAGTTAATTAGTGAGAGGACAAAGGTGAGGTCGATAGGAAATTAATATTGGTACTCTTTCCCCTAAAACCCTGGCCCCTCCCACTCCTTCCTAGATACCACGCTTGTTTTGGCTTTTTGGACCTTGTTGGCGCTACTTTCCCAAACCGTAAATTGTATGCGATGAGCACCAGACCTTTGCTGTCCTGTAGAAAAGACAGTCATACGGTGTTACTGTTTGAGACAGTGCATGGGTACAGATTTTACTAATTTGAGCTAACCCCTCCCGCAGGGCCTGTGACCCCCGCCTTTTCAAGCAGGCCTCAAGACCATAAACTGATATTAGACTTAAGTCTAAATTTCAAATCCAGCTAACTTGAGAATTAATTTTCATTAACAAGTTAAATCTTTATTATATGTTTGCATTTGATTTCTTTTTGATATTCTGTAATGGTTTTAAACATCTGTGTTCTAAATCTTAAGATATAAGTAATCAAAATTTTGACTCAAGTCTATTCTCAGTTTATGGTCTTGGGGCCTGGTCTCAGGGGAGGGGGACTGGGTCCTGCATGGACTGTAGGAGTCTAAAAGTATTTTGCATTTCCTTGAGGATAAAAAGATGAATTCACCTCTAATAAACAGCATAGGCTAAGGCCGGGTTTTTGTTTGTTTTTTGTGTTTGTTTTGTTTTTTGTTTGTTTGTTTGTTTTTTTGTTGTTTTTTTTGTTATGTTTGTTCATTATTGTAGTTGGGTTTTGGGGGGTTGGTTGGTAGTTTTGTTGTTATTTTGGTGTTTTATTTTTTTTATTTTGTTGTTGTTGTTTGTTTGTTTTTTGGTTTAAATTTTTATTTTGGTAACCAGGGGTCAATTTAACCTTAAGCACAAAGCGGACAATTGTGTCCGCAGATGACGGGTCCCACATTAGTTTATGCTGATCAGACCGGTGATATCTGGACTTCGTGTCGGGGTAACGCGCCTTGCGTTATCTCATTATTCACCACCACACCGTCCCATCTAACATGGTAACAATACAGGTCTTTGTTTGCTCAACGGGTTGACGAAGAAGGCTAAAAGAAAGAAAAAAGTTCCAAACAATTTCAAGCAATACTGAACACATAGGCCGTTAAACGGACGCGTATAATTTTTCGAAATTTATAAGTTAAAAGGATTTTGTTCTGAAAAGCCGCACTTTTAATGTTGATATTGCTTCGACCTTTGACCCACAGACCGTATAAAAATATAAACAAACAAGGGCAGATATCGGTATACACAGGTAAGTCTAGGCATACTTCCCCATTCATAAGTTGGATTACAAAGCCAATATTCTTTCATTATCCATGGGAGCCTGTTTACCCAATTTTTGGGCCGTGACTAAAAACTCCAGCACAGGGGGGAGAGTTTTAGCGTGTGTGTTCCCAGATTCTCTCTTGCAGACGACATCTGTAGTGATTGGCACACACGTGAGGAAAAACGCACTGTGCAGGCAAATTGGAGGCACAGCTCCTCTCATCCTCTTCCACCTTGTGTTCAGTGAATCGAACGCTACACAGATGTGAACAGCTCAATGTAGGTAAAACTAACGATGTCTTAATGCTTTGATTTTAATGACGAATCGTGTACATGAATGAAGGGATTTAGAGCTAACGAACAAAAGGAAAATTTCAATGATTGTTTTCAACAATGGAAACCCCCTTTAACTTGACTTGGAAAATCTCTCGAGATCATTGTGCTGCCTTTTAAATGTTGAGAGGTAAGAGGTGAAATCTTTTTAGATGCTTAATGTTAATCGCTTTATAACGAATCAGTGAATGGTGTTGTTTTAGCTTTTTCACTGTGCTCTGTGATAGGTATAGGGCTGACGTTTTAATGTTTCTAACCATGCGCCGCGTCAGGTTAGATTGAAGTATATTCGTCGAGTTTTTTTCTTTTCTTTGTTTTATAAGTTGAAAATAAATGGACAAAAAGTTAGATATAGATTAAACTATGTTGACTCTCACTGCCTCAACATATTTCCTGTTTCAAACGAAACGTAAAAATGTGTGTTAAGTTTAATGTAATCTGTCTTCAAATTTGATGATTTCACATTTCTATTGTCCTTTTTTGTGCCCTCTAAACCTCAAGATAAAAATATTTTACCTACCGGTCAAAATGACGAACCGCACACAACTAAATCAAATACCAGTAGATGGCCACCCTTGGCTCCTGCCTCTTCACCGATATCCCCTGCTAAGAGCTAATCAAAAAGATCAACAGATTCTTATTATAGAAAAGGATAATGTGATTTTCAAAATTACATAATTTTTCACAGACGGTACTTGTACTGTGGGGTTTGGAGAGAATTACAAGATAGCACGCGGCAGGTACACCGAAACCGGAGACGCTGGAGAAAATATTATCAGACTACCGGCATTCCGTTCTCTTGGTGTTGTATGACAAATTTTCTTTCTTTCTCTCTATCTCTCTTTCTTCTAAAGCAATCTTTGGCTGATTTAGTACGTTTTCAGCTCGCCGATAAAACGCACCTTATGTTGTCCCTAGATAGCCCCGTGATAATCCAAGTTGTGTAATTGTCTTCCGAGTCTGTTTAAAATTACGCTATAAAATTTACTGTTTCGAATCTGCAATAAAAATTGAGGTTGCGCGACGAATTTCACTGTAATTTTTGTCTCGCATGACCTAACCCGATCAAGATTCATAAAATTTTATTGTTTGTTGATTTCATTAACAAGGCTGTTTTGTTTTATTTTTCACAAATAGTGAACGACAAGTAACCTATATTATTTTACTAATGGACAAAACTTTGAAATTTTATTACTGGTGAGACAATGAGAGAGAGAGAGAGAGAGAGAGAGAGAGAGAGAGAGAGAGAGAGAGAGAGAGAGAGAGAGAGAGAGAGAAGAGAGAGAGAGAGGAGACAATCACGCTTATCCCTACTGGTACATGCACATGCTCGGTTGCCAAGTTTTACTGGGGAATGGTGGGTTTTATGTTGTCAGTTTGCCTCTCCAAGCCAGTTAACATACCATTGTCTGTCAAGAGGAGCATAATGCTCCAAACCATTCTACAACAGTTAAATGCTTTGTGTACATATCCATAATTAAATCTTCCGATATGGATAGTTCAAGTTCAGTTTATTTCTCTCACACCACGTAATAGTACATGAGGCTCTGTGTACTGTATATATATACAAATACATGTATAAACATTATACTGAAAAAAGCAGAGTAATTTTTTTCTAGATGACTGGGAGATGATTTATGGAGGACAAACTTGGTCATATATTTTAGAAATAAAACTGCACAATTTGATACCCGCAATGAAATCAGCAGTTACCAATATGGACGAAAAGAAGTTCGTTGACAGTTTAAATGGATGAGCTGGAGGGACGGGGTGGGTAGGGCGCGGAGTGTAAGATTTTTTTTCACAGGAAATACTGGACTTTTCTCGTGTTTCAAGAATAAAGTAGATCGTTTGGAGAAATTTTTAATTGACTAAAAACAAAAAACAAAAACCCTCAAACAAACAAAAAACAAAAAAAAAACAAAAAAAAAAAACCCCACAAAACAAAAACAAAAACAAAACAAACAAGAAAAAAACCCAAAAAGACACCCCCCCCCCCAAAAAAAAACACCCAAACACCTACAGAACATTCAACCACTCCGTCCACTTTCAGCACCTCAAATTATTATGACGTGTTTCTAGATATCTGTCATTTCGCGATCGGCCAGATTCCCCATCAAATCTGCAGCAGATACAGAGAATAGCTTTGATCTTCGACCTTGTAATCAAACATACCACTGCAAAACATCATTGGCACGTGCCCCCGCCACATCAGTACAGCAGGTGCTCGCGCACGTCTGCATTTCTGACATTTGAATATAATCATCAAAATTTTCATGTCAGACGGATTCCACACGCTTTTGTTGCAGACGTGTTATTTATGCGATGAAGTTCTGTGGAATCTGTTATTTTATTTCACAAGTATTTTCACAAATTAAGGTGTCGGATGTCTAAAAGGAAAAATCAAAATAGTTCATTGTTTGACAAAAAGCTAAATTCTGAGAGCATCCATCATTCTCCTCCCTCATTAAAATCATATGCTGCACGTTGATCCAAATCCATTATCAATTTCAAGAACTGATGTTTCATTGAACAACTTTAATTTATTATGGACGAGACGATTTCAGTTTTTCAATCGGCAACTTCCCATATTTATATACATGTAGCAACATTCTATATATTACCTGTATATGATCTTTATGTCTCTCAGCTCATTTGATACGCAAAAGCTTGTTCTACGTATGATCAGTTTTTCAATCGAGGGATCTTAATAGTCTCGTTCAACGTCAGCATTTCGCAAATTCTATGGTCGTTATAACGACGGAGTTTACCAATATAAACTGCCATTGGGTCAAATGCAGTCTGAAGTGTTTCATCGCCATTGTTAGGCCGTTCTTTATTTTCATAGATTTTGACTACGGGTTGCCCCGTTTACCTGATCGAAATATAGGGTTTACGGCCGGTGTGACCGGTCGCCATCGTATGTTTACTCATCTTAGGCACCTGATTGATTCCACCTCAGGTATACCCAGGGGCCGGGTACGATGTCCCCCTTCGCTCAATTCTTAATTTGTATTCCGTATAGGAATTGTGAGATTGATCACTGTTCGTTATCTTTACCTTTAAAACTTTTTCTACATACACACTATACAATTTTCTACTGTGTCTATTACACGCCAGAAGAATTTGAATGTTATTACATCAGATAAGTACTAGTATTTGGATTTTTACTCAATCTCTTTACAATCATTTACAGTTAAATTCTTGAGAAAAAAACCCAATGAGATTGAGAAATCAATAGTGGGGAATATATGATATATAGAATGACTGGTTGATGTACTTCAGAATCAATTTTTTAAGAGGTTTGTGAAGATATGGAATCATTCACATTTGCATGAGTGAACGTAATAATTATAATGGCTGGTCTTGGACTTAGAGCTATATACGAATTATATTGCTTAGAGTGGATAATCGATCACCTTAGTGTTTTAGAAAACTGCCACCGATAACTATAAATTATATAAATTTTAATAATTGTATCAAAACTTGTTGGTATAGCACTACAACTAATTTTGTAATAAGGCGGCTTGACTTGTGTTTGACATCATCGTTTTTGACGTTAGTACAAAGACAACTCACTTTCATTGGATATCAGGTGCTCTCAGCTTCTGACGCACGAACAGACATCTTCAATGTCATTGAAATCGAATGAGCGTTAATTGCACTGCAGAAAATGAAAAACCACGAATAACGGCGCGATGGTTTCGTATATAGGTGGTCAGTTGGAAGATTTTCAAAAACTGAAGACGGCATCAAGAACGAAACGTTGAAAGCCGACATTTAGCGATTAGCGATCCAGCCTTCCTAAGCTGCTGTCTTAGATACCGGTCGATGCCCCAATGTTACAAAGCCTCGCGCTCTCTTGAGATTACGTCTTCCATTGTGACGTAAAACGTACTCACGATTTTTCTCAGTTTTATTACATTATGACGTCAGAGACACAACTGCTGATGGCGATACTTTTCAAACGTTAAACATGAATTACATGTATTCGGTAGGTACGATTTTATTTCATTTTAACTTAACTGTGTTCCATGATATACGAAATACACAACTGTCTCAAAATAAGTAATATTTGTGTTCTGGTCGAAAACGTGTTGTGGGTTCGGCTCCTAGCACGTTCTTTGCTCTGTCGGATTTTAGTGCACGTACATGTAGCTCTACCGGTATTTTTAGCAGATTTGCGAGTAATGGATTCCGGGCGTCAACATTTCACTTTCTCGAAAAAATCTTTCGTACTGCATGAGTTTATCATTCAAAACCATATATACCTTTGGTTAAAAAAATTGGTTCACAGCGAGATACTTTGGACAAAGCGCCGATCAGGACGTAAGGAACGATACATGTAACCGAGGTTCCCCTAGTCCGTACGTTTATACAAGTAGTTCTTAAAAGATACGTTTTAGAAGATTCCGCAGTGCTCTGTGGTAGATGATCAAAGCGACAAATCACTATTTGACCTTCGTCTATTTTTAAGTTTTCTAAGTAGAATTTTTAGCGAGACGCAAAATTTAGCGTTTTCTCCATAAAAAGTGGTATTTTATTTTAGCGGTAAATAATTTTAGCGATTTTTTAATTATTACTTCGAAAAAGCCTCTACCAATTATTTGGAAGGAATTGTTAGCGATATCTAATTTTAGCGATCTCAAAGCCTTCGTTAATAATGCCAAAATTAAATCCTTGCTAAAATTTCTGCTTATAGGTATTTTATTTCAGTTTGTTACGTAGACGCTCTTGTTACAAACTTGCCTTTGGTTTCTTTCCGATCGAGTTAAATGCATCATGGTTTATTTACCGGATATGATAATCGTGGATTTTTAGATATGCTTTTATTTGAGCTACAAAAAATTGCGAAATCAAATCAAGTAAAATAAATAAATTGAGTGTGTTTGCACTTACATGTGTATTTATCTATTCAGAAATTGGCTCTAAGTTACTTGCAATCTGTATAAATTCTGTCCTTTGATTGGTCGGGAATTTTCCTGGGCGTGAGTGTTGAATTTCTGGTTAAGAGGGTGGAGTAACTTAAACATCTTTTCAAGAACCACTGGGCCACAAAAGCCTGAAATTTGCATGAATGCTTCCTGATATAGTGGAGAATGGAGATTCAATTTGTTAAATTTATTACCTACCCCCCCCCCCCCCCCCCCCCCCTCCCTGAGGGATCAACGTTTTACATACAAATATATATGGAAAATCTTCAAAAGTCTTCTTCTCAAGAACCACTAAGCCATCAAAATGAAAATTTACCTAAAAGATTCCTGTTTTTGTTCAGGTCATGGGCCCGGGACCGGATAGGGTGGGGCCATGATAGGGAATCAAAGTTTCACATGCAGATGTATAGGCAAAATTTCTCCAGATCTACTGGGCCAATTTTTAACACTTGGGTAAAAGGAATTCGAGTTTGTTCAAATGAATGGCCATACCTCCTTCAAAAGGGAGATAATCACAAAATTGCTAAATAAGTTGGGGTCATTCTTCTCGAGAACCACTGAGCCAGAAAAGCGCTGCTATTTATAAGAAAACGTCCTGACATAGTGGGGATTCAAGGTTATTAAAATCAATACCCCTGGGGATAGGATGTTGCAACGATAGGGGATCAAAGTTTTACATGCAAATATATAGGGAAACTTGGTACAAAGCATCCTTAGATGAAATTTGTAAAAATGAAATAAAATGCCACGTGATACCCATCTCAAATGAGTTTTTAGTCAAGTTTGATTACTAAGTTTGATATATTAATGAATTTTAGTCGATTCTTTTGAAAGGTTTTCTGAACCATGCTGATTGTATAATGATAGTTTTGCTTAAGCTTGTTTACTGCTAGGAGCTGCTGTTCAGGTGAGCAATGTGGCCCATGGGCCTCTTGTTTGATACAAATTCAGAGACTGCACGACATACTATCATAATCGCAACGAAATATTATTTAAGATGCTTTTTAAAAGTGTGCACTGATGGACATGAATGAAAATGTGATGATAAAGAGTTCCTGAGGGATGCTGCAGCCACATCTAATCGTCTGTTGCCATACGTGGATGTTCGAAATTTTGTTTTTACCATTAGAACCACTATTAGAACAAAAACACCCTGTAAATACTACACATAATGACGTACTTCGAGTAGGGACCGACATTAAATCGATCAGTTGAAGAAAAAAAAAATGGCTATTTATGAGAGATTTTTGGAGGGGGTGGTGAGAAGTGCAATAAGAATGTCAACATTGACCTTATTCTGGAGGAGTTATCGTTCTTATGATTCCGCAGTATTCTAATTAGTTTTTTTTTTTACATTTTGCGTCAATAAAATCCAATTATATTTTCACAAGAATTTTTATTCTCTGTATTTAATATTGATTTTGGCAAAATTTCCTTGAATTTTCTAAACGAATATTTTCATATAGTTTGTTATCACGATTATATTGGGAAGATATTACATGTGTGAACAAAAGCTTTTACTATTGATTTAGTTCTACGCAAGACGAGGTGAATTGTGATCATAAATAAAGTAACTGCGAATTTTGTTTCAAAGACGCAAATACTAGATAACTAACGGACAGCAGAGTTCAGAATGGAGAGAAACGATTGCTGTGTAAATATAATTTTCATACTTGGCACAATGGTGTGCTTCTGGGTTTATTGTTATGACACGAGTATGACCTGCGCCCTTTTGGCTAAATGTTTCTGGTTGAAAAGGTTAGATTTTTTTTCTCTGGATCGCAACTTGTATGTTGTAATGGAAAAGCGTCCAGACACTCGTATATTTTGCACTGGACAATGCATGGATGTTGTTTTCGAATAGGTGTTGTGGTGAGGTGTACATGTTGTACCTGGGAAGTAGATGCACATTAATTTTTCTAAACATTGGAGACAGACAGAAGTCAAGTTTAGATGTGTAATATATCAGAAATATGTGTTTATATTTACATCAATCTGGTATGTAAATCTGAATGTAACTTGGTTACAAGAACGATACGTTATGATGTCGCCCGGGGAGCATCCATGTAAGTATGAGCAGATGGCGATTCTCAGTGGTGTGAAATGACCGCCCTGGGGAGGCATTTCCCGCCGACTTGTCCGTTAAATGTAGTTATGTGGACGTCCGTCACTCGCTAAGCCTGTAATGGATAACTTTAATTTTATGATTCTTTCTTTAATTACTATCCCCCACCAATATGTATAATTCTGTCCACGAGATAGGGAGATTTGATCTTATGCTGATTCAGCTTTTTTTTCCCGGTATACATGGAAGCTTTATAACCTATTATTTCCGTTTTAAAGAGTTTTGAAAACTCCACGTATAAATTGTTTTACTACCAGACGGTGAATAGAAAAATTGCACTGTGACAAAGAAAAAGAATTTAGGTCGTGTATAAACAAGCGTATCTCCCGGTGATCACGGTGTGATGGACTTAGTATTGACCCCCGTTTAGCTGTGAAACTGTTTAATTTAATAACATTTTACTGGGTCGACACGAAATTACGTTAAAGGGATAGTAAAGGTCATTTTGTCAAAATTTTTAAAAAGAATAAAAATGAGTCCAAATGACTCATACAAGTCATTACATTTATCTGCACAATGGTTTCCAAATATAAAACATTATGCCCCCCTAATTGTTGGCTTCTTGGACAAAAATTCAATTTACTATTTTAGTTGGTTCCTAGTGTAACTTTCAACAAACATGCAGTCATTTCTGAGTTGATAAATATCATTTGATTATATTCGAAAAGGATATATTTATCCTTATTTATATTTATCCTTATATTATAATGTTTCTTAAATACCTTCCAAAAATCCCAAGAATTTGATTGGATGAAACTACAGGCGTTGAATGTTTGATAAAACTCAAAGTACACTATTAATAGAACTCGGAGGTTAACAATACTGACAAATCCGGCGTGGAACTAAAAATAAATGACAAATTCGGCGTGGAGCTTAAAATAGAACGACATACCAGGCGTGGACCTAAAAATAGAAGTAGGGAAAACCAAGCGCTGAACGACGTTTAAACAATATGGCGACGAACAAGAACGTAGCGATTTGCGACGATAAATGATGATGAATTAGGGAAGATTATGGATAAAAATTATGCGAAAATACTAGGAGAGCAACGGAAACCGCCATTAGTACGTTCAGAACTTCTTTGAAAGAAAAACCCTGGAATGAAGCCTTTCAGGGCTAACGAACGAATTTATTCCGAGGCCAAGAAAAATTAATAACGGAGAGCTGTAAAAAAAATACTTTGATATCTCTGAGACATGGACTAACAGATTCTGACGCAGGCACGTATATCATTCGCGAATCTTGGTTTGGTTAAATAAATTTGTTGATATTTTCTACTGAACGCACTTTTGTATTATGCTTTATTAATGGAATTTTGGAATAATTTAAATAAACAATTATTGAATTCTGAAATCGGTTGACCTCTTGATTTATCAACCCGGGGAATGTGATATTCACCTCGGCCGTGGCCTCGGTGAATATTACATTCCCCGGGTTGATAAATCAAGAGGTCAACCTCATCAGAATTCAATAATTGTATATTATTACAGCTTCAGGCGGTAATATCGGCTGATAAAGTTGTCTGTGTTTCATATTTCCCGAGCCGAAGGCGAGGGAAATATGAAACACAGACAACTTTTATCAGCCCATATTACCTGCCTGGAGCTGTAATAACAATTTTGTCATACTTCAAATCAATATAATAAAAGTTTGCACATGGTCTCTCTATTCTGTTCTATTACAAATATCTGAGCTGTGACGTGTAACGTCACTGATTTACCTATTCTGAACTTTGTACGTCACAGTAAAATTACACGTCACAGACAAATGATCCGAAGTGTTATTATGACGTTGTTAGAAAGTAAAATTCATACGTCATGAACTTTTACGTTTGTTTTGTTATCAGAGTATATCTGCTATCTCTTTGTTGTCATTTGCACTGTTTACAAACTTTGTGTTCATCTTGCCATTATAATACATTCTTTACAAACAGTGATTGCTTCAGACTACATAAGAATTGTTCAAAGCGAGTCCAAAAATCGCGAGCATTCACCAACGTATTCGTCACAGTAAGATCACGTGATCTATAATACCTGTCTCAGGCAGGTAATATAGTCTCATAAATAACGGCTAACGAACCAATCAAATTCCTAGAATCTAATTTGCAGTATGACAAATATTTATATTTATCCTTATATATATTTATTGATTATATTCGAAAAAGATGAATCGGGGTGAGAAAAAATTCACCAAAATGAGATGTATTATCCCTTTAAAACTTCCAAAATTTAAAAAAAGAAATTTCCAAAAGAAATCTAGCAAAGAAGAAAACGTCTGTATTCCACGTTTAATGAAACCTATAACAGGAAGGCTGTGCTTGCGTGGTGACAAGCATATTTGTGTAATCAGTCTGTAATTACTAATGTTTAAATGACCTATTTATAGCTTCGGACCCGTGAGGACCGGGTTAGACTAGGTCCCCAGCATCCCCTTAATTGCGTGTCGTAAGAGGCGACTAAATGGGCGCTCCTTCGGATGAGAACCGGAAAACCGAGGTTCAGTGTCACAGCAGGTGTGGCACGAAAAAGATCCCTCCCTGCTCAAAGGCCCGAGTGCCGAGCATAGGCCTATTTTCATCCTTCACGGCAATGGTGAGTCTCATATAAGTGAAATATTCTCGAATGGGACGTAAACAATAAAAATTTGTAGTCTTTGACCTTTGACATCAGAATTAAGAGTCATCCTTATATTAGATATGAAGTTTCGTATCTTCATCCAGAATCGGTCAACAAAATACCTCAATCCAATGATATAGATACATGTATATGCTACAAACTATTGATACTCACAAACTTTAAATGTTTTCCATTTCAAAAGGTTAGTGCAGCTTCACCAGTGATGTCAGTTTTAAGATACATTTTGTATTTACTTATCAGTTAGTTAATGAAGAACTAACGTTTTTGTATAAAATTTTCTGTTTTGCAGTCTATAATAAGTAGTTCTTCATGCAAAAGAAAAAAACAAATTGTATTGTGCTTTTAAAATATTGACTTCAGGATAGATATAACTCAATGTTGTGGTTAAAGCTAGTAAAAGTTGGTATTCAGTTGGAATTACATAATGTTATCAGAGCCTTGAATTATCGGGTGAAGTCTTGTATTGGCTTAGATGGACTTCAGAGTGATTATTTTTGCAATAACGTTGGTTTGATACAGGGAATGATCTTTTTGTAATAACGGTGGTTTGATACAGGGAGGACTTCTATTTCCAATTTTATTAGGTGACCTGGGTGATCTATTGACGTTGGTCTTCGACCGCCGTCGGAAGTCATCCATTGTCCGTTAACAGTTTTACATTTTTAACTTCTTCTTGAAAACTACAAGACCAACTGTTACCATTTTTGGTGTGAAGCATTCTAGGAATAGAGGAATATAAATTGTGAAACATATTATCGATCTTACCGTCCATTAAACCTCATGGGCGTGGTCAAATATGCTTTAATTAAAAAAGCCATATATTTTTCAAAAATCTTCTTTACTGGGAGAAAAACTAAATGCATGGATATGATGATCATGAGTAACTTTAATAAAATTATGAAGTTCATGAACCCTGGGTCAGGGGGTTCAGACTCAAGGGTAGGGCGAATTTTACCATATACTGAACATGTATTATAGTCTTTTAAAAATTATTCTCTTTTCCCATATGCATTTGAGAAAAACTAAATACATAACTAGGTTGACCTTTTAGCCTAACCATGTAATCCCCCATCCCCTGGGGTATAAATTGACCTAGTTATATATACAGGTACCTGTTTAGACAAAACATATGCAAGAAATCTTTAGCGGTTTGACCTTGGTCGAACGATTTGATCTTGCCTTTGGCCATGTGATCTAAAAATCAATTGTCCAGGGGACAACCCCTGTACCAAGTTTGGTAGCTATCGAACAAAGGGTCAAAATACATTGAGTGGACAACACACGGGGTTAAGACCAGCGGTTTGTCCTTGACCTTTGGATATGTAACCTGAAATTCGATAGAGATCACCTACTTCCTAAGGGCAACCCCTTATACCAAGTTTGGTAGCTACATGATCATGACGTATCAAGCAAAGGAATCAAACTATATTGAGCGGACAACAAATGGTCTAGAAGTGACAGACCGACAGTTGCAAACCAATTTTGCCCCCTCTTTTTCAAAGGCGACGAACATATCAAACAAAGAAACCAATAACAATTAAAAAAAAATCCAAAAAAAAAACACCCCCCCCCCCCCAAAAAAAAAAACCACAAACCAAAACAAAAAAAAAAAAAAAGCAAAATTATGTGTTTTTGAGCATCCAAACATACATGCAAGCTACGCCACTGATATGTATTTATATATGTCATATATTGATCAGCTGTAAACCTTATATTGATAAAGAAACCCTTGCCTGGTTTATTGAATAATTGATTGGGACAAGTGTCGCATAGTGACGTGGTACTGCATTTTGTAACGCAGGCTTCAGACCATATATAACCCACCCCCACCCCCATTACTGCTGACGTAATCTCTCTCAGTAAAATGATTTTTCTCTTGACTTCATCAATATTTCAATTCTATCAGTCATTTATGAGATGACTTCTATGATATTGGACAAGAATGCATGAGGACTAGGGGATATTTAGGTCTGGTGAAAAAGAATTTCAAGTTTGGGATTGTTGATATTACTGAGAAGCATTCTAGTGCCTTGGATTTGTAGAGGATCGATTCTGAAGTTCGGTTAGATAAGTCACACCTTATCATTGACAGTTTACTCTTTGATTGACTGCCTCATTCTTCACTGTTTCGACTGTTCGTTTGTTGTTTAATATGTCCTACAGGTAAAATATTTTTATGTCGTCTGCAAATTTTTATGTCTAATGCAGCATTGTTAAAAATTTGTAACACTGTTGTTTTGGATATATTTTATTGAATAATCAAAAGGATTGGTGTCAAGTAATTTTTTACAACTTACTGGCTCCTCTCCTTAAATTGTAGTATGTATTATTATATATGTCATGCACATTAAATACAACAGCAATAGCAAGTAAAGTGAAATTAAATACTATAGTATAACAGCACTAGTATATGTAGCAATTATTTGAATCTACATGATTCAGCTATGGATTTATGAACAAGCTGTTGGTTTGCAAATTGTCATTACCCCCATAATAATAGGTTTAAATAGTCGGGGAAAGGGGTATTTCAAGCATTTGTATAATTTATACTGTAAGCACAAATGAAATGATACACGTCTTCATTATTTCCACAAGAACAAAAAGGATTGTTGACATTTTAACATCGTTATCTTTCCTTATTTCAAATAATTATTGTGCATTTTGGTGGTAAGCTAGAACCAAGGTATTTTTAGAAGGCTGAAAAAAGGGACCGCCATAACTATGGTGAATGTGAAAGTAAAACATTTCGCTAACCATTGACTTCTCAAGGAGAGTGAACTTTTGATGTGTTAAACTATCTCACATACACAAATGACTATCATTACAAGTGGTAAAAATACCGAAGACAAAAACATGGGAAAAGAATTTGAATTTATAGAACTGAAATGTCTCAAAATTATTACATTTATCAATGTGCGTACATCTTGATAAATATAATATAATTATTTTTAATGATTGGAATTCCGACTGAAATGAAAGTAGAATCTAAGTATAAGAAATGACTTTCAATTTTGAAAGTACATAAGGACATGAACGACAACACTTCACGCCAATGCGCTTCATGAAATATTCAAAAAAGAAATCTATTTATTATACAATATAGTAGGAGAATACCCTCCATCAATAGACAGAACTTACAAGTGACATACTTAGAATTTTCGCAAATCAAGGAGTATTCAGAATGACAGATGAATTGTAATTTCATGCATGTTGCTTTCTATTTACTATGTTAACCGTAGCTTGATAAGTCGTAGTGCCTCTGGATTTCAAACCAATAAACTGAATTTAGACTTCCACCTGCTAAGGATTTCTTCGTTGTAATCTTGCTTGTAAATGACCTCGCTGGAATAATTAGAAATTATATGCTTCGTTACCTGAAAGGAGATTAACAGAAGATAAAACCCAGTAAAAGCCAGGGAGATTGAAGGGTGGTTAGGAATTGCTATTTTCCTTTGCATAAAAGAACGATTATGTCTTGTTTTCGTTTTGTGCTAGTATAGAGTAATTCATCATTTTCTTATATGAGGGACCTATCGTTTTCACTCTGAAGATTTTGTTTTTGCCTTAACGACACAATTTTAAGAGAGAGAGAGAGAGAGAGAGAGAGAGAGAGAGAGAATTCCCGAATGTGCCGAATTTTCAGATTTATGTTGACTTGTCAGATGTTTATATCGACTTGTCAGATGTTTATGTCGACTTGTCAGGTGTCAGATGTTTATGTCCACTTGTCAGAGGTTTATGTCCACTTGTTAGATTTTTAGGTAAGCTTGTCAAATCTCTATGTCAACTTTTCATATCATTATGTCGACTTGATAGATGTCAGGTGTATATATGTCAACTTGTCAAATGTATATGTCGACTTGTCAAATGTTTATGTTGACTTGTCAGATGTTTATGTTGACTTGTTAGATGTATATGTCGAGTTGTCAGACAGATGTTTAAGTTGACTTGTCAGACAATGATTGTAATGACTAAAACCCAGTACATGTATCTTGTTATTAAAGCGTGTCAATGCCACTTAATGCTTTCTCTGTTTTGAACTTTTGAAGTGTTTCCTCTTATNCTGCATTCTCTGTGTTTTGAACTTTTGAAGTGTTTCCTCTTATTCTCTACACATTAATATATCGATACTAACTTAAAGTTGTTTTTGGCAACCTACTGAAAATATTATTTATCAAAAGTCGTATTATAATCTGGTCGACAATTGCATTGACTTAATTTTGGCAGTAGACTGCAAGTTATATCATAATTATTAACTAGAAAGTACAGTTCGATATCTCGAACACGAATATCTCAAATACCATGGCTACGTCATAGTGATTGGAAGTCTCAACCACTTATTCCTTAGGTATTACAATCGATATCTCGAATCTTCGGATATCTCGAACTCTTTTCTCGGTTCGAGATAGCGAGGTTTGAATGTATGTCATTCAGTGCATAAAGATGAAAATTTATTGAGTTAAAAAAGTCGCTTAAATGGTTAAAATCTACATGTTCATGTCTAAAGTAAACAAGACATGGCACTTGCATGTTTTCGTAGTTTCTATATCGAATTTTCAAACATGTGAAAAATTGACAAGTCGACAAAAAGGTCTAGCAAATTTACGTAAAGATCGAACATGACAGTATAAGAATGTTACAAGTCGACAAAATTTTCTTAAAGTAGCGATAGAACTATGTCACATACTGAAGAGTTCATTTTTTGCTGTAGGGTGTTAAATTTCCATTAATTGATTTAATTTCCGGTAGAAAACTTAAAGCTTTACCGTAAAATAATCACTTTGGAAATTTAGTTTTCTAACTGGAGAAAAAATCCTTGGAGAAATTACTTTAGCTCCACAGAAAATCAATTTTACAGGACTTTGTTTAAAGCGGTTATTTTGTCTTTTAAGTAAAAAGCGTCTGAGAGAAAGGTTGCTTTGAAGTCTGTAAATGATTCCTTGATAAGTCATAACAAATTTAGGGTCTGTTAAATTATCCGACAGAGCTCCTACTATTATATGATGTAGAATGAAAATTANTTTGATAAGTCATAACTTAGGGTCTGTTAAATTATCCGACAGAGCCCTACTATTATATGATGTAGAATGAAAATTAATGTAAATATGTGACAGTAAATAAACATATGTATACTGATATTACTGGAGTAGATCGATTATTGAGTTCTTTATTGTTTTTGTAGGGAATGACAGGTGGAGACTTTAGAAGTAGATACGACGAAACAACAAAACGGGACGACAAGAAGGAAAAAAATCGAAGCAAGCCTTCACACACCAAATGAACTTGATCGAAAGTCAACAGCCGCATGGAATTATGACATTCTCAGCCATGTCTATGGTGGAAATACACGGAAATTTAGGCAGGTGTCCGGACGGTAAATTTCGGACAGTATAAAAATGGAACAAGAATGAAATTTGACAATCACTAAGTGAATACGGCAAGAGAAACTTACAAGTGAAAAAAATATCCGGAATCTGCAACGATGTACAATAGCGCTGATGAAACGGATCCGGAAGTGGACGAAAGTCTGGAAAACAGACCTCTCACAAAACGGAAGCTTTTGATGAAGCGCCGTTTAAGTCCCTACAAATTTAAGAGTGAGGAACTAGAGAAATTATATCAGAAGTACATATATAATCTCCAGCAGTCTGCTCTTCGGTATACCTTGGGTGTTTTCATACTCCTCACAGCAACATTGTCCGCACTCGAGTTTGCTTACATACAGGATTTTACCATCTATGGCGTCTGTCATGGAGTTATGTGTGTTATCTTCGTCTCGATGTTTATTCTGATGCTGTTCTTCCTTTTTAAATACGAATGTATGCGAGAGGTCCATTTTAGAGTTGTAGTTCACGTGATATTATTTTTCATGGTCTGTTTCGCCGTGCTTGCTTTTCCGTTTGATTTGGATCACCCTTTGGCGCCTCGGCCTCAGTACACTCATGCTGACGGGGTGTGGCAGATCATTTTTGTTGTTTTCATCATCTACTCGCTGGTGCCTTTGAGGACATTTTTGGCTGTAACCTGTGGCGTCATTATTCCAGTGAGTCACGTGATTGTTTGCATCGTCACCAAGACCGGAAGTGACTCTGATTGGTGGAGGCAGGTAAGTCTACACAATGATTGAATACGTTTAGTTAAATTAGATTATGATGTACAATTTCACAGACACAAAATTCGATGATTTTGGGGATTTCCGGTTTGTTTTTAGTAAAGTTTAAGGAATACCTTCTTCCTGTGAAAATGTAGGACTCCCAGGGGAGTGTAAATATGTACTGACGCATGCTAAGTACGGCCAAAAACCTTTCGACAATTTTATTATTAAAATATGGATAAAACACTTCGTTGGTGTCTCACTGACAATTTTATTATTAAATATGGATTAAAACACTTCGTTTGGTGTCTCACTGTCTGGTGGAAGGCAGCAGCATGCGGAAGGCCTTGGCGGAACCAGCCGTCCTCACTGAAGATGGTAGGTTGTTCCAGTCGCGGATTGTGTCGTAAAATATAAAATTCTCTTCTCTTTAAATATATTTCTAAATCTAGGTATGCATGTAAGCTTTGTAGAAAATAATTCAATAAAAATAAATCATAAAAGGAAACAAAAATGAGCACATTAATATGAATACTGTAGTTGCACCCATGATTCATAAAACAACTCACTAATAGCAATCATTATTAGAGCATGTGAAGTAGATACACCGACCGCATCTCTAAAATTACGTTCATATATTCAAAATGTGGTCTTGGGGTGGGGTGAGGGTGGGATTTAGGGGTGGGGGCGTGATACGAGAAGTGTTTGTAAAACGTATAGCCAATGTCCTTGTGTACAAATTTATACGATGACATTTGGACCTTAAAATTAAATTATGATGGTCCGTTCACTGACCAATTTGCTGATGAAGTATGATTATCGCGTAGAGACAACAGATTATGGTGGACAACAGCTAGTTATGGGACTTAGTGACCTGCTAAATAGGTTGATAAGGTTCATTCACTAGCACACAGCATGACTGTCAAACAATAGTTCCAAAATATTGGTCAGACGGCGTATTGTATTGGTAAATAAAAATATAATGACCACTGACCTTAAATATGACTACCTCCCTCTGAAGTGTGATAGATATAAATTGGGGAAGTAAACAATGTGTTAAACATAATCATAGTCCCAAAAACATATATACAAAATCGGGTGTAGGGCAACACGGACCTCCGACAAATCAGGTGCCATGGAGGAGTAAGCATCCTCTGATGACCGGTCACACCCGCCGTGAGCCCTTAGTCGAAATAAAGTAAACGGATTTCCCGTAGTCAAATCTAGTAGGAAAATGACAGTCTAACAAATGGTATGAAACAATTCAATCAACATATGACTTAGTGATACTAATTACCAGGTCCCAGTTGCACAAAGTTATTTAAGTCTAACCGACAGTTAACTTCCCAATAACTCCTACATTTATACAGCGTTAACTAGAAGTTATTAAAGCTTAACTAACTTTTGTGCAACTGGGTCCTGGATGTTGGTACATCTGCATACCCCCCCCTCCCCACCCCCAAATTTTTTTTTTTTATAGAATATAAAACCAATACCTTTGAACTGAAAACATCATCTTTGCCAGCCAGGGGTGACGTATACATGTGAAAAGAACACCATGTACGTGACCCTGATTGTATAAGCCAATATTAACAAGTGATGTCGTAATAAGTGACTCTGCGAAACTATTAAAATATCAACCGATGTTCCTCGGGCGCGCAGATGGTTTGTGTTGGTGTTGGGGGGGGGGGGGGGGGGGGTGGGGT
>CAJDSM010026670.1:0-12060 GCA_903981925.1 Ostrea lurida | reverse complement strand
GAGGGGGGGGTGTTTTGATGGTCGTTTTACCATGAAAACGAACTCACATAACCTATCTAAAAATGCCTTTTTCAGATAAAAACAAATACGAATACTATCTATTTCAAGTATTTTAGAATTTTTAATAACCTCTGACATCATTCTTGTACTTTCCGTTTTGACTTTTCATGTCTCCATCAAGCCGCCGTTTTTTAGGTGATCGTTACCATGGAAAAGAACCTGCAAACCTATCTAAAATGATTCATTTTCTGAATAATTAAAGTATCATTTAACCTATTTCAGTCATTTTTAAGATATTTTATTACTCGATGTGAACCCATGCTTTCGTTTTAAGGTGCGTCAATTTCAGTGAATTATGGTGTTCCAGGTAGGGTTGTTTTGATGGTCGTTACCATGGGAAACGAATTCACGAAACCTATCAAAATATGTCATTTCTGTCAAAACAAATCCAGCTGCTACCCATTTCACTCATTTTCAGAAAATTTTAATTACTCTGATCTGAGTCCCATGTATCCTTAAAGTCATCATGTCGCAAATTCTACGGTCTGTAATGACATTTCTGGGATTACAAATTATCACTAAGTTCATATTGTGCGACTGATTTGTTATTCATACCCCTTTGTTAGACTGTCTTGCTCCTACTAGAATTGACGACCGCGTAATCTCATTTACTTTGTTATCGACTATATGGGCTCACGGCGGGTTTGACCGGTCGGCTTGAGGATGCTTACTTCCTCCCATGGCATCTATCCTGATTCGCGTTTGTCGGGAGCTCCGTGTTGCCTTACCACTCGACTTTATATATTATATGTTTTTAGGATTATGATACGTTTAACACATGGTTAAAATTCGCCCAATTTATATCCAAGTCTTGTAAATCCAGAGAACCCTAAGCTGAGACAGCGACGTACACAGTCGATACTAGAAAAATAATGAGTTTGGTTTGACAACGTTCTTCTGGGGAAAGACACTTGTTGCGACGAGGTCAACACCAACCCCGCAATCGTCGTCACCCTTCTAAAGGCATGCACCGTTCCCTTGCAGTCGTTAACGAGGTTCGTAGCGCATTTATTTTAAATATGTTTTGACCATTGTATTCACGCTTCATAGTGTACACAAATCTGGATAAGATAATAATGATTGGATTGATATAGCGCCTAAATTATCCTCCTAAGAGCTCAAAGCGCTTTACAACGCATTATTACCGCGGCAAACCTTAACAATCCAGAACCTTTCTCAGTGCAAGCTGCCATTACTGCGCTAGAACACTAACATTCTGACAATATCTTTCATTGTACATGTATATAGCCAGGTACCCCATTAACACTTGAGTGGAATGAGGAAATTCGTGTAAAGTGCCTTTCCCAAAGACACAACGTCGGCCCTGCCACAGCCAGGATTCGAACTCACAACCTATCGGTCGAGAGTCCGACGACTTAACCATTAGGCCACTAACGCCAGAATAAGGAATAAGGAACGCGTACCTCATTTGTGGAAAAATTCACCAGGTCAGTTTTGGTACCAAGCGCATTTAATTATTTTAATATTAAGATTTATAGTACAGAATTAAAGGCCTAGGGTGGATTTGCTCAAATTGATTTTCGTGAATGATTTAATCTCCTCTAAAGTGATTTTAATGTTGACTCGGATTTTGAAATCCCGAAAAACCCCAACATTCAGAGTAGGTAAAAATGTGGACAGTCAAGATGTTCAATGGTCATTCTATCTACCGGAAGTACAGAGTGTGTTGCCATTTTTCAGAGTTCTACTATAAACATTAACATGTACGCACATTAACATCTGCACAAACACGCCAAGTGCTTCTGTAACCAAATACAGGTGTTGATGTAACTTTAGGTATCAGATATTGAATTGATAATATCCTGTTTATTCAAATAGGTTTGATGAATACTTGATGAATTGTTAATGTTTGTTCTTTCATTAAGGTGGTTCAGTGGTAGAGCTCTCGCCTCGTGATCGGGAGGTCGTGAGTTCGAGACCCGTGCTCGGAGCGGCCGCGTCAAACCTAAGACGTTAAAATAGGTAGTAATTGATCTTTCGCCAAGACAGTGAGAATCACGGGTCTCTCGGATACGACCTTAAAAACGGAGGTCCCCTGTCCCAGCAGGTGTGGCACACAAAAGAACACTCACTGCTAAAAGCCATGAAGGCTTCGCATACATGTAGGTTTTGCAGCCTTTCATTAGCAATGGTGACGTCTCAACATGAGTGAAATTAATCAACCAATCATAAATGCAATTGAATTGTTAGTCTTCTTTTCATTAACTGAACAATACCTCAAATTTATCCGCAAGTTTCGAGATAAAACCTCTTCTGTCTCTGCTACTCAGAGTGGAGCAGAGTGTGTTCGTATGGTCCCCCTACCCACAATTCCTTTCGCGCATTCTACAATGAGGTCAGAAACCGGTTGATTTGCTGTATAACATTGCGCAATTCCAAAATGGCGGTGAAAGTAAAGTTCTCTTATTTTACATCATGACAACTTATTTCATCATCTCCATTTGTTAACCTAAGTTCTTTTGTTCTCATTTCCCATTTCTTTTTATTGAGTTTTGTCACAATTAGCTTTGAAATCACCAGAAGGAAAATTGTTTACATTTTGGACACGTGGGATCATAGTCAATTATTTTCATTGTCGTGAACCGACATCGAAATTTTATTGTCGCGCCCCTTGTATATACATGTATGGCTCATCTGTTTGGATATGTTGGTCATCATTTAATGTAGCTGAACAATCTAAATTTTTGATCGCGATTCAACGACTATGGTAGGTGGTTCGAACCACTGTTGCACATATTTGACCCATGGAAAGTGTTTATGCTTGAAGGAAATATTATGCTACTCATTATCGCATCAATCAATTGCATGTGACTTTGTGCTTTTAAAGTGGCTACATGTACGTTTTACATAATTTAGTTCTCAGCCCGCTAGATTTAACGGTGACCTTTAATTCGACATTTCGATATATCGACGACATTGTATTTAATAGTATATGTGGATTCGATATATCCCAGTGAAGTAGAAAGAAAGAACACCACTGAGTTATCTGCGTCGTAGTTGGATATTTCATTGAACAGAAGACACTGTGCGAGACATAATTACAGAATGTATCTACAGTTCGTGAGGAGTGCAATAACATGCATTAAAAGCAGCGTCTTCTGTTTAAATATATAAATGTAGGAAAAAACTATCTCGAGAAATATTTTACTAACATAAAATCATAAAAACCAATATCATTTAAAGACATTTTCGTTACTACTATTGATATTACAATTAAACTATATATACATGTAATTTGATATTTAGAATTTTCTCAAGTAATTTTTTTCTGCATAAATACACACAATTAGACAGTGTGCCCCCACCTTTCAGTAATTATATAAGATTTCTATCCTTCAGTGTTCATTACGTTTTTTTTTTGTTGCTGACATAATTTTGAAATAGTCCCCCCCCCGCTTTCTGTGAATTTCGAAGAATTGCCCCCCCCCGCCCGCCCACTTTCTGGAATTTTTGAAGTCCCCCCCCCCCCCCCCCCCCTTTCAAAATCTGTCCTACGCCTCTGCACATGTAAGAATCCTCCGGACAGTTGGGGTATAAATTGTAAACTTCATGGATTCTGCATCCCGGGGTCTGAGGGAAGGTTGAAAACTGCCACTCATTGAACAATATCAAAATATTGTTTACTTTACAATTGCACATTACTAGGATGAGAAAAACGAAATGCATAAGGTTGTAGACCAGGAACGTCTCTACCCAAATTGTAAATTTCACGAAGTTCTGACTCTTTAGAGGTGTGACCAAGCTTGACACCATTATGATAAATAGACACTGAATGAGTAGGCCAGTCTCTATCCCAACGCTGGAAATTTCAGATCCCAGGGCATAGAGTTTGATCTCGGGGGGGGGGGAGTAAATATAGTAGTAATTGTATTTAGCATTAGAAAAACTTCTGTAAGTTTGCTGATACGGCATAAAAACTGTTGCTGAATATTTAACTTAGATATCTTTTGTTTTTTAAATTTCATAGCCCTTGGGGCTAATGGTGCTTTCAACTACAACCCAGGTGATCACGCGATAATGTCTGTGAGTCTCTTGTCTTGGTCAATTTAATAAAACAAAACTATATGTAATAAACTTAGTAAACAGCTGATCTTTATGCACTTTCAAAAGTGAAATTAAATTTTATTTCTAAAATGCCTGTTGTACAAGGTTTAATCGATTCGTCATTTTGTTAATAAATAACCCACAATGTATGGTGATTCTGCAAGTTGTTCTGTGTATCGCTTAACAATCAAGAGTGGTTTTCTTTACGAGTTGACGAAATGCAAGTAGATTTTCCGGGTCTATTTCCATGTAACTGAGAGGCATGGGGTCAACATATTCAATGTCTTATTTTTTTGTTTCTTATTTCTTTTAAGGTATGTTTAATTTGATATACGATGAACAATATCGATTACCTGCATCCTTGAGTATAAAAAAACCGGCTATATAATATATTGTATTTCTGAATATGAAAAATCTCAACGTCCATCTAAATTAATCCCAACAAATGTGCAGTTATTCGGTAGGTATCAAAGGGATCTCATTCAATTAATAATGAAACAATGTCACTCAGACTGACTACTAAAGCAGATAAAATACACATTCACCACCTCTATCGGATGGTCAATTTAGGCATCCCCTAAAGGATGTTTGAAACTTCTTAAAACATTCTCGCAGTGCATCTAAGATTTTAATATTTTGACCTGACGGAAAACCCCTTTTTCACTATCACCAACCCTTATAAACCCGCTATTTAAATTCGCTGTAGAGTACCAATTTATGACCGATTGATATCAGGGTCGAGGAGTTGAAAACAACAGGGGTTCATTCTGTAATCTACGTTTCCCCGTGTCCACTTTGTTGTTGATAAAAGTTCATTTAAAATTCAATACACATAAACACGTGTAGTCTTTTAATTTTATTGCCCTTTCTATTTACAAGATAAAGTAGAAAAGATAAAGCATGGTAAGTTTTAAGTGCGTCGTTAAGGAGTTTCACCTGTCGTCTTGGGGGGACGGGATTTAACCACAAAAGGCTAATAGTAATAATTGTCATCATGTGATTGCCCGTTGTAAACCTAACACAACGAAAGGTCACAGAGGTCATGTCTCTGGTCATTGCTGGGAGGCTCCATGCAGTTTAATTTTCCCTGTAGGAGTAAAAATAAAAAAATAAAAATTAACAAAAGTTTATTAAAATCGTTGTATATGCTATCGGAGTTGATTTTTCCGACATAACGGAAAAAAACTTGTCAAATGACACATTGGTTTTATACTCTGAAATAAACTTTATAAAATATACAACTTCCTGTCACTTGACAAGGCCCCATACTTATGCAATAAAAATGAGCGAAGTGGATATGTATATATGTATGAGACCACTTACATTCTGAAGTGTATATGGGGAGGTTACGGTGATAAATACATGTACGATTAGAAATAATGGAGTTAACTGACAAAGGTAAGACCAGGTGTAAATCTATCCCGGCTAGCCGAGTAACATCTTCGCCATTATACCCTACGATCCTTGGACTTCGAGAAAACGCAATTCGGAACAGAAGACGGTGTGTTTATTTGAAATGTCTCATGGCGTGCATTGGAAACTTGTTCATGGTTTTGGAAGGCGAATTATTTATTTCCAAAACGATAGAGAAAAACTCTTTGGCGTCGAATTCCTTGAAAACTGTCATCTCAGTATCTACAGCATTCCTAGTCGGCTTCATTGTTCTTCATTACAAATATCAAAGACAGATTGAGCGGTATTCCAACCAATCGAGGACTCTCCGATGCTGCGGGGAAATGCTAGCCGAAATTTTGGCATGCATTGTACACCCGTTTCCCGGAACCATGAAAATTCCAAAACCTTTGCAAACCATGACAAAAGAGAGCGCAGATTTGACACGTGAATACGTCCATGTAGACGGGTATCTTTCTCTGTTTATGGTGTTCCGGTTCTATCTGTTCGGACAGGTGACGTCAGAATGGTTGTCATCTAAACTGTTCTCCAACAGAACGCTCGCTAAACATTTAGCAGGGCTGACACGTGTCAGACTGAATTCAACATTTATGATGAAATACCTCCTTTTCCGGTATCCATTTCAATTTGTTATTTTCATTCTGCTGATTGTGTTAATTACGAACTCGTATGCTATGCAGACGTGTGAATCGTACACCTTTCCCGGTTCTGAAATGTCTTCGTTTCTGAACTCTCTTTGGTTGGTCATGATCACGTTTCTAACTATAGGGTACGGGGACTTTTACCCAGTGAGTTTTTGCGGGAGATGCGTATCAGCGGCGACGGGCTTTCTAGGAATAGGCATTACAGGGTTTATTTTTTCGGTGTTCGTGCATCATTTTGAAATGAATCGCGATGAAAGGTACCTTTTGAAATTTTCCACCGAGGAACGGCGGAAGCATCTGAGACGGGTGGCGGCCTCTAACGTTATTAAGTGCTTTTACAAGGCTGCAAAATGCAGGAGAGAGAAAACAGAGTATCTGATATGGAAGGAACGCTTCTGGAATGCAGTTGGTGTGATGAAAAGATCTGCAAAGAAATGTAGAAATCAACATGACATCGATTTAATAGATATACAGCGAACAGTTCAAGATATTGAAAAAAGACAGGATGAAATTCACGCCATTTTGTGCGAAATGCGCATCAATATGAAGACAGATGAAAATTCAAACAAGAAGAGGCCTCTATAAACTTCACAGTATGAACTGCTGTAATCACTTGGTTCTGTTTCATGAACCAGGATGTCTTTGTTAGTGGCGGATTTAGGGGGGGGAGGGCGCAACTGGCGTGCGACCTCCTGAGATTTGTTTTGACTCGCAGGGAAATAAACGACAAGATCTTATAATTTATTGTTGGTATATTTTCCCAAAAACCGTTTAAGATTTGTGGCATTTGATTAATTTCATCTTATCAAAATTGACAATATTTAAAATGGCTACATATGAGACATCTTTCAAGCCCAGTAAAATCTGGGGGCTTCGCCCCAGGACTCCCACCAAGGTTATGCCCTAAACCCACTCGGGTTCTCTAGACGTTCCCTAGACTCCCTGCCTCATAGATTTGCGTCTCTCTTACCACAAATCCTGGATCCGCTCTTGGTTGTATTTAATACAGAGTGCTTTTACAAGTATCTGTTATACTTATTCAAATGGGCCTAGGCTTTCCTGCTTCGAACCTTATGAACTTAAGGATGTTCCAAAAATTGATGTGCTTTAAGAGATTTTAAGACCTAAACTCTTTTGTCAGGTTTTAATGTCTGATAATTTGTTTAAGTTAGTTAACTTAAATTTGTCAAGAACATGTATTCCAGTAGTGCTTTAGATTTTATTTTGTGACACTGTTTTAGAAATAATGTACTTGTATATGTATTTATAATTTATAGATTGTTTAGTATACTGTAAAGCGCCTTTAAGGGGACTGACTCGCGATTTTTTTTCCAAAATTTTGTTTTTCACTTTATATGATTAAAATGTCTTTTCTGATGTGGAAAATGTTCATATTTGTGACTGTGCAGCATCAAAATGCATTAAATTACAAAATTAGCAATTCCTATTTTGTTTGTATATAAACACTGGTTAGAACGCTACATTCGGGGTATCGGTCCTTGTGCGGAAACCGGGCGATGATTGGGCAAATTATAATTTCCTGGACTAAGTCGTGAATATATGCGAACATTTTCATGTTTACTCTACTAGTTCGTATTTTTCTTGCTGCGGAACCGCCACGCAATCTTGCGCATAACCGCCACCCAAAAGGTAGAGTTGTATCCAGTGATAAAAAGACTCGACTCTTTGTTTACATAACATATAGTTACGGCTAAAATATCTCTCTAATTCTTGCATTCAAGAGGTCCATGATTTTAATGTAGACTTTAAATGAGTTATGACTTCCATGTTTAACATCAAAAATGAAAAATCTTTTCATCAAAAATCGTGGGTCAGTCCCATTATTTATTTTTTTTTTTTTTTAGTTAAGACGCTATATAAATGTATTTTATTTTTATCATAGTTGTTTACCGAAAGCAATGCGAATATTGCTGAGGCGATGCTGCAAGCATGGTCGAACCTATTCTCTTTACAGAAGTAGACAGGCATAGTCTATATCCACTTCTTCATGTGGTGATTCTGGAAAATGTGTAAATATCGGAACCAGAGACAGTTTACGCTTCGATTTAAATGTAATAAGCCTTGATTTATGTAACATAGAATCTAAGGTCTCAGACTACCAGAAAATGGTTTAAAATTCACTGTAGGAGAGACTACTTTTAATGATCAATTTTTGTTACCTATGGCAACTGCAATTTCATCAAATAATGTTTTATTTATTGGAAATAGCAACAACAAGACCTTTATATGTCCATGATCATGCTGTTCCTGCTGCCGGAAATGGGTCGAGATTGCCCGAAATACTGCCATCCCTGAGAGAATTTTCTGCAAAAAGACTGAATAGCCTACCAATTTGACCCTCATCTCACTCCAAAGAAAAATTTCCCAGTAATAATGCAATATATCAGTGTCTTGCATAAATCAACCAACCTTTCAAGACGAGGCCAAATGGTCCATAGGTTCCTTGATTCTATCTCAAGATATTTTGCATTCAATATGAAAATGCTATTTCGACTTACCGTTTAAAGTGAAAGTAGAAATACCCTCCGAGAAGTCAAGCTGTCCCTCGTTTAGCATTTGCAGTTCCGAATTCACAAAAAGCACTTGGTCAATGCAGAATGGCCCCCTTGATGATAATACTGAATCATAACATTGAAACAATTTAAATTCTGTAAAACACTTTCTGCATTATCCAAAATATTAACCCTGGTAAGGGTTAAGCTTCGTATGGCAAGGGGAGGGGTATATTGAGACTTAATTTCAGTTTTAGCATTAATGAAAGCATCTATCATACGGAAATTGACGTAGACACTAATTAATTTTCACGTGTTCCATGTCTTGGGTTTGATTTATACATGTACATTACATGTACTCTCTAATGGCGGTATTAAAAAATAGTAAAAAAAATCAGTAGTCTAATGATAATTTGGAAAAATTAATACACACGTATTTTGGTTCTCTAAAAGATTTTCCTCGTAAATAAGTACGAAGATTACTCTTGAACAACACATTTTTTTTATAAAGACGAAAAGTCAAAAACTTTGCTATAACCAAAAAATGCATGTTTGCTTTTGACTCTGCTAATAGTGATAAACACATAATTAAAACCCGCGGGACAAAGAACATTAACAGGAAGTGTTGGTTGTGTTTGTTGAGATATGCAGCGTCATCGGTTTCATCATCTTCACGTTTTCCAGAATCACAACATGAAAGTTTCTGAGGATGAGTGAATGCAGGTTCTTTAAGGAGAATAGGTCGCGCACACAATACATAGGCAACAGGTAGACAGTGTTATTAATCTTACCTGGATGATCAGTGACTTCTGCCGAATACCACTGAGTGTTGAATCCATAAAATAGGGCATTACAACATGGCATCACGTCTTTCGGGAGGGTCCTACTATACAGAGACCTGTATTTTTAATCATTACATGTGCCTGAACTGTTTGAATTCAGTGGATATTGATAATATTACGCACATTAATCTAACGATATATTTTCATCCATCTATAATCCGTTTTGTCCTATGTTCTCCCTTCGCCGCTCGTTAACTTATTAACGGTAATTCTTGATTCCGTTCTAATTAATATAAGAAACTGAAAGTTCCATAATAATTCATATTTACTAGATTTGGGCATATAAAAATATAGCATCTTAAAAATTCCAATGTTGGATAGATTTTTATGAATAAAATAAAATTGAGAAATTTAAAAGCGGCGAAATGAAGGGCGCAGTTCTTCAACTTCTTAAATAAAACGATGTGAATTGTTTGGTCATTATTTGTATTAGATCAAAGATAATCAATGTAGACAAACAGTTTAAACACTTGTAATGATTAAAAATCCCAAGGGTTAAGAAAAATGTTTGAATGAATTCATTGTGATTCTTATTTTGTTGTGATTCCTACAAGAAAATTAATACATTTCAGATCTCGGTGATTTTCATTTTCCAGGATTTTAATTTTAAATGAAGAATACAAAGTAACAACAACTTTTGTTCATTTGTTTGTGTATTGTTTCGGGCATTGGAAAACAGTTAATAAAGATAATAGATCGGGGGGGGGGGGGGGGACTCCTATATATTGATAGATAGGGACGTGCCGCTGGAATAGGTAGCCATTTTATCTGACAAGGTATAGAAATCAGCATGAAATATATGATAAGGAAATTTATTTGCTGAATTATATGAATAGCCTTCTAATCTACAGCTGATGAAGCTGATAATCTTACAAAGTTAACATAGTTAATCCGGTTTTAATTTGTTATTATGACAGACCCAGTAGATGGCGTTGATAGATAGATTGATTATTTATTGTTTTGCGTCCCACTTGGTTCAATATCACTAAATGCATTTAGTGACACATCCTGAATACTGAAATAGGCAATCTGCATTTTCCTAAGTTAAAGGGATACAACTCCATCAAAAAAAATCATCGAACCGGAGTCTTGATCAGTACGTAACTTATTAATATACACCAACATAAAAAAATATTTTAATATCTCAAAACGCTTAGAAAATGTCGGGAAAACTCTTCAGAGTTGTTGCAAAAGGACGAACAAGGGTAAATATATATGACCCGACCACTTTGCATGTGGCGGGGGCATAATCAGTTTAATATCTAAAAAAAAAAAAGTCCGGAAAATTGGTCATGAAAGTAAATGTTCAAAGTATAAGGGGCACAACTCCAAAAACCATCGAACCGGAACAAAATTCAAACTCGATATATGCATACAAAAGAATACCCCAAAAAAAAAATCAGTGCAATATTTCACAGCGTTTAGAAAAAAAAATTCCGGAAAACTGATCATAATAGTAAAGTTTCAAAGTTAAGGGGCACAGCTCCATCAGATATCAACGAACCGAAACGAAACTTAATCTTGATCTGTAACTTATTAATATACACCTTCATATAAAAAAGCAGTTCAATATTTCAAAGCATTTAGGAAAAAAGTCTGGACAATTGGTCATAACAGTAATTTTTCAAAGTTAAAGGGACACAACTCCATCAAATATCAACGATCGAGCAGAAACGAAACTCGAACTTGATCTGTAACACATCAATATACCAACAAAAAAAAATGATTGATTATTTCTTGTTTTACGTCCCACTCGAGAATATTTCACTCATATGGAGACGTCACCATTACCGGTGAAGGGCTGCAAAATTTAGGCCTAATATGCTCGGCACTCAGGGCCATTGAACAGGGGGGGGGGATCTTTTTCGTGCCACACCTGCTGCGACACGGCATCTCGGTATTTGCGGTCTCATCCGAATGACCGCCCCATTCAGTCGCCTCTTACGGCACGCAAGGGGATGCTGGGGACCTATTCTAACCCGGGGGTTCATAAAAAAAAAGACTATAAAAGAAAGAAATGGCTGGGTTGCTGTAAATATGTTGATTTCTATTTTGTTGAATGAATTTCGCCAAACTTTCTATTGGCCTTATAGGATGCTTATTAAATACTAAAAATGCGTCAAAGACAGAAATAGCCGGGTTGCTATATAAATATTTTGATTTCTATTTTGTTGAATGAGGTACATGAAAAAAAAAAATCAACAAACTTTCTATTGGCCTTATAGGATGCTTATTAAATACTAAAAATGCGTCAAAGACAGAAATAGCCGGGTTGCTATATAAATATTTTGATTTCTATTTTGTTGAATGAGGTACATGAAAAAAAAAAATCAACAAACTGTCTATTGGCCTTATAGGATGCTTACATGTATATTAATACTAACAATTAAAAAAACCCAGCAATTAACATATGTGTAATAAAATAAATCATAAATAACATGTGTCATTACCAGTATTCGAAAAGGATGAAATGCAGTCTCCATATGCGCTGACCCCTTTTTACATTGACTACAAACTTAAAAC
>CAJDSM010026669.1:0-12521 GCA_903981925.1 Ostrea lurida | reverse complement strand
GTCCATTACCGGTCGAGTGGCTGCAAAATTTAGCCTATATGCTACGGCCTCAGGGCCATTGAACAGGGGGGGGCGATCTTTTTCGTCGCACACTGCTGCGACAACGGCACTCGGGTATTTTGCGGTTCACTTCACGAATGACCGCCCCATCTCTCAGTCGCCTCTCTTACGCACGCAACGGGATCGCTGGGGACTCTTCTAAAACCGGGGGTTCATTAAAAACAAAAGACTTCAAAAGAACAGCAAATGGCTCAGGGTGCTGCTAAATATGCTGATTTTCTATTTTGTTTGCAATGATTTCGCCAAACTTTCTAATTGCCTCTATAGTCAATGCTCTATTAATACTTAAAAATGGCGTCAAAGACAGAAATGCCGGGGCCTAATTGATAAACTTTTTGATTCTTTTTGTTGGACATGAAGGTACATGAAAAACAAAAACAGTCACAAACGATCTATTGGCCTTTATAGGATGCTATACTGTATATTACATACTAACAGTTAAAAAAACACCAGCAATTAGACATATGTACGTTCAATAAAATAAATCATAAAATAACATGTGTCTCATTTTACCAACGTAATTCGAAAAGGATGAAAATCGCAGAAGTCTCCATATGCGTGACCCTTTTACACTTGCACTACAAACTTAAAAATACTACACTAAAGTCGTAGATTTTTTTTTTTTACATAAACGCCACAAAAAATGATTTTTTGAAAACTTATGATAGCTTCCCTTTGTTTACAGTGCTCATGTGGGATGCTGAAAAGTCTACATATTTACTAAAAACCTCATACCGGGCAGTTTTCGTAAGGTTTGTTATTCTTTAATTCCTTCAGGATAAGGACTACAAGGAGTGGGCGGCGTCTAAACAGACATGGAACTCAGACCGCATGCTAGCGATTCCGTTTGTACAAATAACCATTAGAACAAACGTCAATTCCACACTATTTTTTCGATGCTATATATATTTTAATTTGATTTTTACTAAATATTCCACACAATTTAGCCAAAATATATCCTATCTTTCAAGAATAAAATGGATGCGATCATTTTGAATTGCATGTTATACATGCTCTGCCTTGTGCGCCGATGTATGTGTTAACATTTTATAATAATCTATATGTTAATGATGTAAAATTAATTGATGCATGAGATATAATACATGCTAAAAACAAAATAGAAGCATTTCACCCTTGCAAATGATGTAACACTAATTATACTGTTAAAAAAAGAGATTTATCTATCGCTAGCCAAGGTTTTCTGCTTGCCACCCGCTCCCTGTGCGGGGAGCGAATGGACCAAACCCATATGAGGCTATGCGAGTTGTGCTATTGAAAAACTGCACCATGTATATCTTAAAATAGTTATAACAAAATATCACTAAATACAAATTTATCAAAGTAGATTTTAGTGGTTGCTAAAAGACTTATATATCGACGAACTTTTTTTTTTAAAAAATTCACCGAGCCAGATGTTGAAAGCTAGACAGCCGGACCCAACTGCATTCACTATCACGTTGTATGTATCGTCCTTTGTATTAGAGCGAGAGAATTCAGAGACAGTGTATGGAGTTCAATCTGGTTGTCCATAATGCAGAGCTTGGTAGCATAGTGAAACTTCTTTCCCAATTTTATTTTTTTTAAAATTGTCCGGCGATAAACATACGGGCATATCGCGTACAATTTTAAAAGTTTTTAAATGATATTCAAACCAGCCCTGCAGCCTGTACCGTAATGGTCCACTCGAATTCAGTTTCTTGGGTTTGTAAAAGTGTGGCGCGGGGCATAATGTCTATGAGGACATGCAGCTAATAAGGAAACCCCAAGCTTGAACTCTAGAGCTTCATTTATATCGTTACTGTGGCGACTTTATAACCGTCAACTGTAGCATTTAAAATCTAACAGTATTGTCAGAATATTGATGAACTGAAATGTAAAGTTTACACATGAATTCGAAAAAGAAAATTTATTTATTTACCTAAATATAGTAGGCGAGGCCAGCTTGCATATGCCATTCTCTTCATCCTTTGTACCCACTTGATAATAATGGGTGAAAATATCGGGCTTAAAAGGGACAGTAGGTGTCGGACTAGTCTGTGAAAATCGGGATCTCCACTATATGGTGGACCACCGCTATGATGCATATCAAAGGTCATGAGGCACACGATAATTAACAATTGCTAAGTAAGTGTTACGAAAATTTGGCACATTAAGAATTAACGACTGGAACAATAATCTCAAGTCGGTACATCAGGAAGTTGAGGTCAGGCAGTTCAGACATTGAATCCCACGATATCGGACCACCAGCTGCATGATAAAATGTTAAATCCAAGAGCTTACGATAAAAGTAATGTTAGTGAGATAATGTTTACAGGAAATCTATCTCCCCCGCGCCCCACCTTCCCACCATTCATATAAGGCCAGTTTTTGCACCTCGTGACCAACTCGCCAACATAATTTAAAACAATCGGGTAATTAAATACAGTAATTAAAAGTAAATCAAAAATAACATGGGTCAATACCAGTATTCGAAAAATTGTATTAGTATGAATAATAATGCTGAACATATTCGGTAAATGGGCGGTCCTTCGGATGAGAACGCAAAAGCCGAGGCCTGGTACGAAAAGTGTGACACGATGAAGATCCCTCTGTGCTAAAATGCCGAAAGCAGTCCTTCAACAGTAATGGTGGCATCTCCGTGTGTGTGGAAATACTGTCCCGTGGAGGGACGTTAAACAACATACAATCAATCAATAAACGTCTCCGTGTGTGTGAAATATACACCAAACTGGAAACTCTTTGACGAAATGTAAATATGTGTTTATAATCTCTTTTGAAATTAACATTGCGTTCATCATATATCAGTAAATTTACGTTTGTTGCAAACTAGTTAGATCCGGTTTTGTAGTGCTACCTGTCCCCATGATCATCACCAAACATAGAGCGATTCCAAGGTCAAAGGTTGAATTGGCTGTTCATGTATAAAGTAGATGATTGATTTTTAATGTTTTACGCCATTTTGGCAATCTTTCAGCGTGTATAAACTAGATTTAAAAGTACTAAAATATCATAATGCTATTTTAGTAGTTATAAATCTTGTTTATATGTTTAGAAAATACATGAAAATACAAATGTATTTCGTTGTTGGTTGTTGGGTGATGAAGTAGGCAATCGTTGCAGAAAAAAATGTCATAACCCGCTAACGCAAGTTGTGATTTTTTTCTGCAATGCTAGCTTCCTTCATCCCCCGATAAACCAACAAAGAAAGCATTGTCTTGTTTAAATATCCCATTACTGGTATATTTACTGATTTGTAGGCGTCAACTTACATGATAGAAGAGAGAAAACTCTCACAAAAAGAATGTCAATATTACATGCATATATGTTATGGTCCAGACATGGACATACATACATACAATGTAATCATCAATACGTAGAAAATGGTACTTATGGACATACGTGACCCAACCAATTTTCTTACAGAAAGCAGAATTAACGTTTTTAGATCTCATGAAACCAAAAGTTTTGGAAGCAACAATTAAAGCAAGATTTTACTGTTATTCGTGGATTTTTTTTAATGCATGCGCGGATCTAGAGGGGGGGGAGGGGTCCGGACCCCCCCCCCCCCCCCCCTGGAATTTTGCAAAGCTTAATATCGCCGATTATACTTGGAAATGAAAAAAATTAGTTTATTTTTCATATTTGTGCACTTCCACAGTTAAACTTAAGGTTGGCCCACCCCCACCCCCACCCCACCCCTGGAAAAAATTTCTGGATCCGCGCATGTAATGAATGATCGAACAACCATCAACACTTGAAGTGAACTGATAAAGAGATTAAAAGACCCATTATTTTAGAAGTGTTTTAAAGGAAATAGCCAGAGAAGATTCGTAAATTCGCAGGAAGGTCGTGTAGAAATACATGTGTGGGTTTGTCATGTGTTGAACTGAACATATTTTATTGACAATAGTGCCAAAAGGATTGGGCACAAGTTCAAAAACTTAGATTGCCCTCTCCCATGTATTCTGCATGGGTTTATAGCAATGTTAGCAATATTCAAACATTCAAAATTCTAAAACTCTTTTTGGACATCGCTTTTATATGTGCTAAATTGCTAATAAAGAATTTAATGAGGTAGTATTGTGCTCCTTGCAAGTACAGTAGTTACGAGTTTGCGTTAAATGTTCCTCATAGGCAATCACAAGTGTGTATTAGTGACTTGCATGTACTATACAAATGTATGTAGGATTGTGAGGTTATTCAGCGTTCATTGTATAATGTAATTATGGCGATAGTTGCCTTGTTCAGTATGAAAATGTACCGTGTATAAGATTAGGAAGTTGATCAATGTTCATTTTACAATGTATTTTTTGAAATTGCCCTTTACGAAATAAAATAACACGTTAAAAAATGTCATTATATAAAACCAAATGTTTTTAAACATATCAACTTACATGGTATCAAATGTATTAACAAAACGTGACTAATAATATGTAGAAAAATTGTACAATATGCACGAAACTCTCATATGGTGTGATATTTGTTTGTGTAACATTGCTCTCATCTCAGCGTCACGTTTATATATTATACATTGTATGATTATGATGAACATGTAGCTCACTTCGTTGTTTTCGGCTCTTCCATAAGTGTACATGTACTTTTGAAATCTTGGAAGCTGCCCCTTAATTACGAAATCTGAACTGGTTTTTATTTGTAGAATGAGACAGCAAAATCAAAGAGGTTGCATGTAGATCATAACGACTGTTCAGTGATTACGAAAGTGTGGTGACTTGTTCTTTGTTGACCACGTGACGAAAATTGAATCAGTCGTTTACACCCCCTCCCTTTTTTCTCAAATCTTGTTTGTTTTACAGCTTGTCCAATGCGGGCATAAATTGTTTGCACTTAATCTAATCCTGGTGATATCTCATACATTTTTTTTAAATCAATGTGACTACAACATACAATTCTCGAAAAAAAGCAAGTTCCCGAAATGGAAATTATGCCAACTTTGAAAGCAATTCAGAACCGATGCCGACATACATCAAAATATTATGAAATCCATTTTACATTCATTTTCAAACCTGGCATTTAAGAAGCTAAACATTCAGGTTTGAGGATATTTTTTTGCACATAGAGAGCTTTAGACAAGAGTGAAGTAAACTTACCCCCCCCCCCCTCCCCACGTGCCGGAAAAAACCGCATTATCGCTAGAAAGTATTTAGTACTGTATTTGTCAATAAAACTTTTAGTTCATACGAGGGTATAAAATCGGGATAAAGGTTAGGATATCAAAATGTTTCAGCATACTAAGGCCGACCTCCGTAAAATTAGGGAATAACTACCTTCGTATTGTGATTTGCGACCGTTAATGCTGATTTAAGCGGTTGCAAACTGAGTTTTACCGGCGACGCGTAAGCATTAACGGTCGCAAACCACAAATGAGAAGGTAGTTATTCCCATTCTAATGCAATTTTGCTTTATGTTTACATTTGTTTTGCTATTTTGTTTTAAATGTTTATGCTTGACGTTATGTTTTTGCGTCACGGCATTATGACGTCACAATCGAAAGCTTCCCATCTTGTTATGTTTTGCGTCACGGCATTATGACGTCACAATTCGAAAGCTCCCATTTCGTTAACGCTCATTTAACCACCTCAAATCTCAGTGCATTATCCATCAAAATACCCTGTTTACAAAACAATTGCATTAGAATTCAACATCTTGTTACGTAACATCGCTATCCATTGGTAAAAGCGTCTCAATCTGATTAAAATACTCTCCGCAATGCGCTACATCTTTATGAGGGAATCCGTATTTTAATCAGATTGAAGGCGTCTGTATGAAAATAATTAGCAGACTGGCTTTTCTAGAGCTACAAGTAATTGAGTTATGTTAAGACAAAATAGCGGAATAAGAAATAACCTACTAAGAAATAGATCCGAACAAAAGAAAACTAGATTAGAGCCTTTCCGTCTTGGTCTGTGTATACTTCGGAAATTCCCCACATTACATATAATTCTGTGTTTATGGAGTCGGGTCTCAGTAATCTGATCAATAAGATGATATTACACTATAAATGTATTGATTGTGTTTATAAATACAATGTAATATATACGTCCCTGAGATGTCTGGTTGATGATAGTACCTTCTGTTGACCGCAATATACTATTTAAAGACAGTAGTATTTTGGTCTCAACACGATTTACAGAAGGTCCTCAATTTTGTAACGAAGATTTTGTTACTAACAACAGGTCCATGGATAATGGTTTTGTTTTTTACAAGAACCCCTTGTTTTCATATCAGACAACGTCAAGCTTTAGGATTTTCTCAACCATATTATGAACTCGTATGACACATTCATACTAAATTCACACACTGTCAGACTCATTTTCAATATTTGAAGCATAATGTCATTCCTGAACTAATGCTTCTCTCATTTTATTCATACCATGGAAGTAAAGATATATATACGTATTTTCTAAATTATTTTTTGGACCTAATATAAACAACATATATTTAAATATATGTCATTTGAAAATTCAAAACACAGTTCAAGTAAAAGTTTTAACCCCCCCCCCAAAAAAAATGATAAGAAGGTATACGTTTTCAGCAAAACAACACGACAGTTCAGTATGCGATATCATTCACTACAAACCTGTCAAGCGTCTCCATAATTGGAATATTTATCAATCCACCTACTACCAACTTTAAAGCCGCGGTCAACATCCGATAGATCATAACCAACAATATTTTGTTTACAATTTGTTTTGACAGATTTGATTGCCACTGTAGGGTAATGAATCCTATCAAGACGAGAATGACATCTTTACCAGTTTGTAAATTAACAGAAATTACATTTGTATGTCCCTCAGGTAATGCCCTTGGTTTCTACAAAGGTAAATAACTTTATTATAGATTTGTGATCTACGACAAGCAAGGGGTACTGAGGACCTATTCTAAAACGGATCTCCTCAGGGCGATTTGTTCTGAAGTCTATTAAAGGGACATGGACACGTTTTGAGCTAATTTCTATATATGCATTTTTAATGTTTAAAATATTTCTAACGGTTGATTGATTGATTATTTATTGTTTTACGTCGACGGTCAGCAACATGTCAAATTCTAAGTCCATACCAGGTGACTTTAAAGAGCTTGAAATTCGATAATTCTTCGAGATGAATAACCGAGATCGAATATGACACTCCACATGGTGAGTACAATGTACATACCTGTGGTTCGAATACCACTTTTTCCTACGTATTTTTTTTTTTTTTATCTTTGATGGTATGAATTTATTCTAAACTTACCATTATAATATCTTTTTGCATTTTATGTTAAGTTTTACCGATAATATGTAGTATTATTTAAGGACGACCACATACAATAATCCAATCTCGACACACAGCAAAACTAATTACAACTTGTGGGTAAAATATTCGCCTACAAGTATTTGTCAATGCAAATGCGGAGCACGTACTGTTGGCTGTTGCGCGCACACACACACACACACACCACACACACACACATATATATATATATATCTATATATATAAAATTAATAGCTCCGTGAGATCACGTTGAGCACTCTAGAAGATTATATCAGATATTTATCACTATATATATATATATATATATATATATATATATATATATATATATATATATATATATATATATATATATATATATATATATATATATACATGTAATATATATATATATATATACATTGAATAAACTTTAACTGAATTGCACTCTTTTTGCCACCTACTAATTCAGAATTTATTCTAGTACAACACTCATCCTACCACATTTTAAACACACGAGGATTTGATAAAATTGTATGCCAAATATTTCGTCAAAATGTTGACCGCAAGCCCTTTTGCTATGCATTTAAAAGTGGTACATGATTATATTTCATTTCCCCCACAAAACTATACAAAACTGTATGTTCATGACGTCATTTTTCATTGTGACTTCATTTGGCTTGGAGTGCATTTAAGTACTTTTCTATACAGCTTTGTCAATTTCCTTGGGTTTCCTTAACGTCGCTGAGCAGTGATGTCTCGTAAAATGCGACACAAATTTGCATTCATCTCTACAGTTTTCAGTATGATCGTTTACCCTTTAACATGCATTTATAGGGAATCATTTCATTGCAGTCATGTTTTGCCATTAAGAAGCACTATAGAAAATTCATTACCTAAATTGGCATTACGTTTAACACATTGTTTACTTCGCCCATTTATATGCAAGTCTTGGGCTTGATTTAAAATGTGCTTTTACCGGCTGTATCTGCTTGAAATATACACGCAGGATTATGTAAAGATATAAATACATACAGGATCAGTAACAGTCCCGCAACGATCAGAAGGCTAATAATCCCAGCAATTAAAGAAGTAGAATTGCTTGCATTTACGTTCCCCTTCTCTTTCACGACAGGATGTTGGTAGATTTTGGTGCAGGATGTTATAATTGTAAAGTAAGGCAAAGATAACGAACATTGAATTATTACACAATGAATAAAACCTGCCGTACGTATTTTTTTGTACAAACAAGAACAAAATGGATGATTCCGAAGATTAGACAAGTGTCTTCATGCAACAACTACTAAAATATCACCGTCATAATGTGTGTCCGATTCAAAACTTGCTCTTAGAGTAGGTACAGTAACAGTTGACGGAGCAGTGCTGTAGATAATAGAAGAATCATCTGAAAAGGAAACAAAAGAAATAGTTTGCCTTTATCTTTTCTATAATTGTTACTTTTGCATCACTGCACATGGTGACAAATATACAACAGAGATTGCCACTCTAACCAACATATGACACTGCAACTTGGATGCCGACAAAGTAAATCAGATTTAGATCCGGTGTAATCTGACGGATATGGTGAAAAACAGAACTATGTTAAGAGTCTTTGTATTTTCTACTGACTAAATTCGCAGAACTAAAGATATGAACATTGTTTTTATAAAACCATTTAACTCTCATTTGAAATATGTTGACAACTCTATGTATATACCAGCATAATTTTATGTGTAGAATGCATAAAAAATGCTGTACAAGCGGTCATTTTGAGCGGCGTTTTGTCCGCCAATACAAATGGAATATTTTTGTTCATCCTGAAATGCACAAAGTAGTTTAGAATAAGGAATAATATGAGCCTAAATGTGTTATTTAACATATAAACAATAGCAAATTAGATTAAAAGAAGAGAGAGCGAGGTTTTCAAAATTTACAATGTGCATTATTCGATAACATTGAACAATTGTAGACAATTTATCACATGATCTGTTTTCTTGATGATGTATTTATGGTTTGCATTTCTAATCAGAAACAGGGCAACTTCAAACACACTGATTGGACTACGGATTGTTCCGTTTACCTGATCAAGACTATGCGCTCACGGCGGGTGTGACCGGTCAACAGGGAATGCTTACTCCTCATAGGGACCTGATCCCACCTCTGGTGTGTCCAGGGGTCCGTGATTGCCCAACTCTTGTTTTTGATTTCTATTTAGGACTTAAGAGATTGATCACTATTCGTTATCTTTCCCTTTACATGAAAAAGACGTGCAATGACTGCAATGCGTTCTGGCAATTATCCATATGTTTGCAGTGGTAAAATTAGAAATTCATATTAAAATTAAGGATTAATCTCCTCAGGCATAGCTCTGATCCTTCGAATTATTGGCCCCAATCTTTTGGCACTACATTGATCACTTTTATAAAGTTTTACTTTCATGTTTCGGATTTCGAACATTTCGTTTGAGCATCACTGAAGAGACATATCTTGTCGAAATGCGCATCTGGTACATAAAAATTGGTACCGTAAAAACACTCTGATTGCCCACACAAGTACTCTGAAGTAGATATAAGAACATGCTTGGGTTTCTTATAGATAATATTTATGTAGTCTTTGGAGAGCCAGGTCTTCCAAGAGTCCGTTGGTATTCCTATGGGCACTAATTGTGCCCCTTATTGGCAGACTTATTTTTATATTCATATGAAGCAGAGTTTGTACAAAAACTGTTACGGGATAAAAAACAAAAACTTGCCGTGTCCTTCAACCTTACATATAGGTATATAGATGATGTGTTTATCAATTAACAATCAGAATTTTCACAATTATGTCCATTTGATATATCCCGAAGAACTCGATATAAAGGACACCACAGAATCTGACAGATCTGCTTCATAATTTAGATATTTTACTTAATATTGACTCTAATGGCAGACTGACAACTACACTATATGAATAAGCGTGATGACTTTAACTTTGCAATCGTCAACTTTCCCTTCTATGTAGTAATTATACCAATATCACCTGCTTATGGTGTGTATATATCTCCCAGTTGATTCGATATGCAAGAGCATGCTATGCGTATGAGGACTTTTTAAAGCGAGGCCAACTACTAACAAGAAAGTTGATGCTGCAGGGTTATAACAATCTCGTTTAAAGTCATCATTTCGCAAATTCTACGGTCGCTATAATGACCTTGTTTGCGATATACAAATTATCCCCAAGTCATATGTTGACTGATTTGTTTCATACCCTTTGTTAGACTGTCATTTTCCTACTAGATTTGACTACGGGTAATCCCGTTTACTTTATTTCGACTAAGGGCTCACGGCGGGTGTGACCGGTCAGCAGAGGATGCTTACTCCTCCATGGCACCTGATCCTACCTTCGCTTTTGTCGGAGATCCGTGTTGCCCTAACTCGATTTGTATATGTCTTTTTGGATTATGATAACGTTTGACACAATGTAACTTCGTCTTTTTGTGTTTCTAAAGATACAAAATATTCAAAGCCTTGTCTTGATATTTAGTATTGAACTTTAAAAAGTGAAGGATTTCGGTCAAATGTTTAATTTATTGGCCAGAAAACTAAAATTTGAGTATATTGAATTAGACGTTTTAAAAGAATATATTCTGTTTGGAAAAATACCTCAACAAAATCAATAAATGACAATATTTGAACTAGTTCAAGTTTCAGCTACTGTATATAAATTCTAAAAACTGTAATATACGAATAGGTATAAAATAGAAAATATATTGGATGAAATAGAAACTGTAAAAAATGCATTTTTTTTTATTAATCAATCCCCCCGCCACAAAATATAGTCCCTACCAAGGGCTTTCAAAATCAGAATCAACACATTTTTTTGCAATTGGACAGGATTCAGTATGCTTGCACCAATGAGTCAGTATTGAACCACTTAAATACTTAGTTATAGCGTCCTGCGCAGTTGTGCTAAAAGTTCAGCCGCCAACAACCTTAAGCGCTAACGTCAATGTATTCACTGCACCAAAGTCACCAACACGCGTACACGTCTGCCAAAGTACACAAAAACAATCGTGTACTCTGATAGGAAACACGCAAGCGTTTATAGCTATATATATTGACTGCATAATTCTGATATACTTCCACGTTGTACATCGTAGATTTAGTGCTATCTTCATCAACCTGCATATTACAGTTTCAATAAGCTGAAAACATATGCTGATCAGGAAAAATTGTTTGTTTGTTTGATTTTTTGTTTGTTTGTTTTTTGTTTACAAGGAAGAAAAATCTTTTGAAAAACACTTTAGTTCTAGGTTAATTTTCACGCCCCTTGCAATGCAATCAATAGCCATAGTATCTACATGTATGAGCATTTTGCAATACCAAAAGTACTTTCATCATCAATTAACAGTAAAAATCATAACCCACAGCACAAACCATAACCAATAAAAATCATAACCAACAGTACAAAACATAGTTTATTGTAGATTTCTCAGCTCGATATAGATATCGTCACATCCAGTCAAAAACGTTTGATATTTCATATATAATTGTACCACAAATTGATATCCATCTCCGAAGGTAGCATAGTGACACCGCAAGTGACAACATTTACCTTGAAACCTACATAACATTAAGTAAAAAATGCAGATTCATTATACACCATAATTGTGTTCCCCAAACAAAGATTGGGAACATCTTCGTCGTTCATTTTTTGTCCGGAATGCTTCCGCTGATAATCTACCTTTCATAACAAGGTATACATTTGAAACCTTAGATGGAATGATGTTTATATTCATTTGCTAATCTGTGCAAGGTATGCCTATATCATATTATCTGTGGACCAGATCACAGCTATTTATAATGACACACGGCACGTCATGAAATTTCATCATGTGCATTGGAATTTCGGTACACTAACTTCGGTATCATTTTAACCTTTTCATTCTTCCTTGAAATCGTTTGATATTTATATAGTTATAAGATATTAAGACCCCTAACTGATCTACATCATCAAAAGCACAGTTTGCACGTGCATGTATGTGTTTTGCAGCTTCATAGGACTAAAACGTATGTAGCTTTCGATTTTCCACATAGGTAGATGGCATCATTGTTTGTCTATAGAGGACATAATAAACACACGCACGCCCATACGCGTGCATTGTCTATTGAAGTTTAGTTGGTTTTTTTAAGACCATGGCGCTTTTGTATTTCATTGAATTTCTGAAGT
>CAJDSM010026664.1:1520-15659 GCA_903981925.1 Ostrea lurida | reverse complement strand
ATTGAGTGAGAAAACAATATCGTTACAATGAATCGTGAATATAGCTGTTTGATGATTTTAAACAATAAAATGCTTTCTTTGTTGGTTTATTTGGGTGATGAAGGAATAGCATTGCAGAAAAAATTCGATGAACCGCGTTAGCGGGTTATTTTATTTCTCTGTAATCTAGTTTTCTTACTCACCAATAAACAACAAAGAAAGCATTTTATTGTTTATATTTATCATTTTCGTGCATTTGTTTGAAACAATATAAACTAGATTTCATAATGTTGATTATTTCGTTACTTACCGGAGCCATTAACTTTGACCTTGGAATCGGCTCCATATATAGCAATGACTATGCGGACAGGTGACTTTACAAAACCGATACAACTAGTTTGCAAAACATGCGTTTATTGGATGATAAATGCCATGTCCAATTCAAATATTTACATTTACTGTTTAATCCCTAATAAAACGCATTAGAATTTATTTTGATGATATGTGCTTTCAATAACTGCAAAGACCGAATTACCAAAGGTTGGTTTTGGGGTATGAATACAAGAACTACATAAGGGTTTTAAAATATGTAAATATATGAACTGTTTTAGGTTGAAAATGTATAAAAACTGTTGACAATTTGGATGTTTTTTATTTCTAGAAAAATTAATTAAATACATTTTTTTATTAATTTTTTATTTTATTTTGCACTCCTTTTGTGTCGTGTAACAGATATGACATTATGTGTTGCGTAAATTACATAATTGCTGTACCACTGTATCTTTTTTCGTGTACTTTCATTGTGACGTAACAATTATTTCACTAATGGTGTTCCATGAGCCGCTACTCCCAAAGGTATGAGCGGAAAGTTTAACATATAACAATAAAACGCACAACAAAATATTTTCTAAGAATGTAAATAAGCAATGAATTATTATTTATTGAAGATGTTACTTCTTATAAACTGAAACGGTGTGTGCAAACAAATTTTCATAACGCGCGTTGTATGCACACACTGTTGCAGTTATGAAGACTACATCTTTCAATAAATCATAATTCATTGCTTAAATGAAATATAGGAGAAAAGATTCAGTGAATTAAAATATTTGCATGATAATGACTGCATAGATATGACAAATATTCTTCTGTTACTGTAAAACTGCACGATGTTTCCTGTGCCTGGGCGTGTGATATAAGGATTAAATGGAGAAGTAAGCAATGTGTTTATCGTAATCATAGTCCCAAAAACATATATAAAAAAAATGAGTGTAGGGCAACACGGACTCCGACAAAGCCAGGTGCCAGGAGGATTTTATGGTTTTATTTTAAACAATATATGATGAATAATAAGAAGTAATCCTTTTCCATTGAGATATCAGAGACCAAAATTGTCTACAATGTAAGGGCAAAATAACGGGGAACATTTAAAAAATTAAGGTTTTGGAGACTGAATCAACCATTAATATTGATGATTCTTGATGAGAAAAAGCAGCTCTGAAATCTGTTAGAAAACAAAAGTTGCAAGGTCATGATAAGGTTAGTGCTCGCTGGATATCGGAGGGGAAACACTTCGAAATACTTTGTAATCTGATTACTAGAATTATTTAAACAAAACTATTAAAGAATCCTGGAACAATCACAAGCAATCAGAGATGTTGATAGCTGTTAAATCTTTTTACAAAACTTTATACACAAATGATTCGAATTTAATTAATGTTGATTTGGAAGAACTCATCTCTGAATTACAATTCTCCCAAGTTAGAACATGAATTTGGCAATATCTGGAGGGTGAAATTAGAGAGAGGAGAGAGGAGAGAGAGAGGAGAGAGAGAGAGAGATGAGAGAGAGCGAGAGAGAGAGAAGAGTGAGAGACGAGAGAGAGAGAGAGCAGGGGGGGGGTCTTAATGTACTAAAAAGCATGGAAAATAGCAACATCTCTAGTAGCGATGGTTACACAACGATTTTTTCATATTTTTTGGAATTAATTTTAAAATATTAAGTTATAGCTCTCAATGCCTTTCAGGCAATTTTATTAGATATCAAATTTGAGTGAACTAATAAGAGTTATTCAAAATTTAGATTTATATTCTTTGGAACTTTGAATGCTTTCAAATGTTTTTGCATATAAATATAGCAGAGAGTTCCAAAATAATTATACTATGGAATTAACAATTCATTCTTATGAAACGAATAATTAGGAAAGGTTTATCCAGAGAGTGAATGCTACTGAAATTAGAATTAAAAGGGAAGTAAACAATATATATTTCAGTTTATTCGTTGTTAATCATGATAAATACTCTTTATCGATTCTCTCATTGTAAATCCTGGTAGGTTTATGTCATATTCATATATCTCACGCACCAACTGTAAATTGTCTATTTAGGCGCCGCATCAAGAAACTCAATATAATACTTGAACATGGACTGTAGAAGGCATTGGATCCTAAATGAGAAGTTTTGCCACTAGAGTTGATTCGACAGCGCTGGTGTTTCCTGAAAAAGGGATCTACAAAAGTTAGCGAAAGAAATGGGATTACTTTTCTTTTTCTTGTTTTAATTTCGTGCAGTTCCAACTGTTGCTTTGTGGTCCAATATTGAAGATATCTTTTCAAGATTACAAGTTCAATGTTAAAACACGAAGAAGTCAGAGTGAATCAGTGAATGTGAGTATATATGACAATAATCCATCCATGAGAGTAGACCGAGCAGTATCAGTATATTCTTTCTAGACGCTTTGGGTTTAATGTTCATATGGGGTGACGATTTCTTGACTGGAATGAGACGGAGCATGCTGGATATTAAGACCGCTGACTGTACAATACCAAAAAGTTTGGTACCCGATTTTCCATTGTGTATTCTGCAGAAAACACTCCACGTGAACTCATCCGTTTGTATCAGTGGACGTCAGAGGTCAGTTGTTTGGTTTCCAGGAGGAAATATGTAGTCGCCTGTGACTGAAAATGAGGAATTTCCATTTGATGGGCAAAGATGCAAATGACAATTTCGGCTTTGGAAAGTACTGATAGCAATTCAGAAACTTATTCCAATAGATTAATTAATGATGTAGACTTAATACTACAAATGGGGAATGGGTGTTTACGAATTTCATTTAATTCTTTGTTTCTAAAAGAATTTGATATGAGCAGTAATATACACACTCTCTTTAAAAACAGACGATACTTCATTTCATACTGATACTCTAAATCCAATTCTGGTAATTCATTTATGAATTCATTAAATTTTTCTTAATCCCTTTGGAATCAGGAGAAAGGGTTCAATATTCCTGATCTGTCCTGGCTTTTTACCGTATTTCTAAACTCTGTTTGAACAGATGATGCGCAGAACTCCACAGATGTACCGTATCTATCCGTGTATGTTTGGATTTCAATAATTATCTGTGTTTTTCTCAACGGTTATCTCCGTTGTATCCACGTCGAGGAGGTATTCGTCGATGATGAAGGAAGCTAGATATAACAATGAGATGGTATACTGCACAACAGGATATAGATCAGAAACTAAATTGCACAGAAATTACCGAGGGCAAAGCCGTGGACAAAGAGGCCGGGTTAGCGAACAACAGCACAGCACGTAACAACAAAATACCACGACAACAACATCCACGCCATTTTTGGTAACACAACTTTGAACGCAGAGCAAATCTTATAAGTGATCTTCTTCAACAGTTTTCGTTGATTTTTTTCCCTGCTATTTTTGAGTTGTTCTCTACTGGATTTGATAAGGTGATGTTATAACTTTTATAGCCCACATACTCACTACGCTTCACTAATCAATGGGATAATAATGATATCTAGTCGGACAATGTTTTGAAAAGGATTACGGATTAACGTGCAATATTGTGCACAGAGAGATTGATTATACATTATGATTCGCAATAATTATTTTTGCACAGGAATATCTTCAATTAGCTGGTTATGAAACTTTTGTTTGGTTCTAATATTTTTACAGAATGTAATATGAACTTATGAAATAAATATAAAGATATGGTGTAAAGAAGGTTCTTTTCTTGTAACTTTTGATTTTATTGCAATTAATTATGATTATTAGTACTCGTGTAAAGGCAAAGATAACGAAACAGTGATCAATTTCGTAGTCCTTAATAGATACAAAACAAGAGGTTGGGCAAACACCGACCCGCTGGACACACCAGAGTATACGTGGGATCAAGTGCTAGCATGAGTAGCATCTCCTAATAGACAGTTTTTTTCATTTTCATTCGCGACATAAGACAATGCTTAGAGGTATGTGGACATTGTCACTGGAACATTTATTGATTGATTGATTATATCTTGTTTTACTCACACTGACAATATTTCCCCATATGACCGACAAATATGTAAATGTATAGGAATTCTGTTTGCAGACTCTATGTTGTATTGACGAAGAAAACATTGGATATGCACATTCTTAATATATAGAGAATTATCTATTCACGTACAACCTTAAAGTTAAATCACAATTTGTTTGGCATTTTGTTAAACAGAAAATGAAATCGCAAGTTTTATTGTATCTTGTAGAGTATTGAGTTTTTAGTGGATTTTGAAAATTATTAGTAACTTGATTGATTATTTGTTTGGTTTTTTCGTCCGTTCGACATATTGAAACTCATATTGAAACATCACATTGCTTGGTGAAGGGCTGCAAATGGTAGACCTAGTTTAAGCAATTATGCTTTATTGAGCAGTGAGGGGTTATTTGCGGTACACACTGCTGTGGGCTCTCATTTTAAGGTTTATCCGAAGACCCGTGATTCTCATTCTAAAAGATCTTCATTACCTATTTTAACGTCTTAGGTTTGCCATCTGCGTTCAGCACGGGCTTGAACTTACGACTCCGATGCACGAGGCGAGAGGTCTACGAATAAGCCACCGCAAACGGTATATTAAAAAAGGGTTATTGCACTGTATTATAGTTCATATTTTTATTTTTATCTTCTGTTTCTGGAAAACAAAACAATACGGCAAAGGTAAGTCTTCTAAAATGTGTGTCTTTGACTGTGTAAATGGATCTAGTAATGTTCCCAAGCCTGTCTTTACTCCTCAGTCTGTTCAAGGAGGCAACTTCAAACGTATTGTCAACTACATACGAGCACCATTCCAAAAAATACGTAGAAAACCTGTATTTTTCAATCATTTGTAAGAATTAGAGTCACACATTTATCTTTATGTTATAAAATTTTATTCCTATAGTGTTGCATTTTTCATGCATTTGAATTAGATGGACTGGTGTTTTAAAATTAAAACAGCATTGTTTGTCATACGGAGCATGATATACGTTAACATAACGTCAGATAATGTATTTCACAAGTTTTCTCAAAATAAATCATCTTTACATCGATCTCATCAAGTCTGTAGAGCTACTAACTATTAAAAACATCTCATAGTATTTGACATCTAGTTGGTTAACAATTTTTCGATAGAAAAATAAAAGTTCGTCGGACTTTTCAATTTTCTACTTATTACTGCTGCTTTAAATTACAATAGGAACCAGACGTTTATGAAGTTCTTTTCGACGCGATTTTTTACTGATAATGCTCCCCGGATAATTCGCTCTCTCCTAGAGTCGCCAATCATCATACAGAGTTTATCTCTCAAAAACTCTATGCTTCATTTATAAAGAAATGCAGGCCCTGTTTATTAACATATTTTCTTCTTTGTCTAACATATAAAGTTTGTATAGGGGTTTTCTTGACGGCAAAAAATGGTATGCTACTGTTGCTGCCTAAACGTCAGCACGTCACTTTTTCGCATTTTTTTTATGGATATACTCACTTCTATATAGCGATTTCGTTCAACGAAGCAATGTACTGCGGCCAATATTTATTGTGAATGAGGTACAATTCTTGTATTAATCTGATTTTTCTTTCAATTTTAGTGCAATTGTCAAGATATTTTTTTATTTTTTTATTTTTTTAATCATATTATTTTACCTTTTAAAAATTTGGTCATATCCGGGTTTGATATGAATAAAAATATACAATTGAAATGAACACATATATGAGATATAATGATTTATGATTAAGTAGATATTTTGGCATATAATAAATGAAATGATCAAAGTTTAGAAAGAGCCTTGAAAAAAATTTAACTTAAATTGAATAGGTTTTTTTTGTGCTATATTGTCAGAGATATGATTTTTAATATTAATACAGTGTATTGTTTGTATAGTGACAAATTCCGACGTGCTCGTGACCCATTTTCACATTTTTAAATTGAAATACTTTTAGATATAATGGATAAATTGGACATTTTTTAAATAAATTAGTTTGGATTTATGAACTTGAAGACAAATCTACCAAATTTGGTTATAATAATAGGTGTCAATAAACTAGTTATGCAAAAAGTATCTCAGTATTGTTGGATTTTGAACAGAGGCCCTCGTATAATATGCAGATAGTGAGTAACCAAATGTGGATTCTAAAAAAAAAACTTTTAAGAATTCCAAGTGAATTTGAAATCCAGACGTTTCAAGTGATCAACAAGCATCATAACATATGATTTTCAACACTTTACACGACATCCCGACCATCCCAACAGATAATTGACTGATATAAAGGGACACCACAGAATCTGAAGATCTGTTTCATATTTGGCATATTTTTACTAACATTGATCTAATGGCAGACTGACACTAATTATATGCAATAAGCGTGATGACTTTAACTTTGCAATCGTCATTTCTCTTCTATGTACATGTAGTAATATCACTATCAATCTGCTTATGGTGTGTATACTCGCGTTGAGTCGATACGCAGAGATGATGTATGCGTATTTCGGATTTTTTAAAGCGAGGCCAAAACTAAAGAACAAGTTGAAGTTGCAGGTGTTATACGAATTGTTTAAGTCATGCATTTTCGGCAAAATTCTACGTGCTCGCTATAATGACTTTTTTGGCGATTTACAAAGTATAACATAAGTATTGTGTGATTTGTTTCAATACTATTTGTTAGACCTGTAATTTTCCTACATGATTTTTGACTGCGGGTATCCCGTTTACCTTTGTTCGATACAGCAGGCTCAGGGGGCGTGTGACCGGTCAGCAGAGGAATCATACTCTCATTGGACCGATCTGCCTTCCGCTTTTTGTCGAAGATACGTGTTGCCCAACTCGTTTTGTATGTGCTTTTGGACTTGATTAGTTTGATATTTGTTATTCGCCATTTATATTGAAGACATGGCTTTGTAACATTATACGAGTTGCTTCTTTAGCAAACATTGGAAGAAATATTTCTTATTCTAGTGATCATATATCAAAAAATTATTTTGTTCACTCACTCTGATTTCTACACAGAAGTACTCCTGAGTTGATATTAAAAAGCAATGCTGGAGGTTCTTTATTGACAATTATCTTTGTATGTTTGTGGCAATCGGCCTGTCCACCGTCTTGTTGGAATCCAATGAGCACGAATTGTGCTATTTGTTAGCTGACACGTTTTTATATTCCTTTGAGGCAGGATAATTCTACATAAAAGGAGAAATCTCTAACGTGGTTTATTCGGATCATTCGATATTTGAGACGTTTTAATCTATCATAATAATGATTTTTCATTCTATAAGTCCATTAATAATCTCAACGAACTAGAACTAAAGGAACCACAGAGTATTCCATGTCTGTTTTGCAACTTGGAATATTCATTGATTTGATTGCGTTTGACACTATGTTTTATCGCCTTTTTGTATTGAACTTGACTTACGTAATTAACTACTCAACTTCTTTTGAAAAACGGGACGATTTAGCGTTCTCCACGTCAACATTCCCCAAATCTTATGTAGCCCATATACATATATGCATGCATAGGTGTGTAATTCTCTCAAATCTATTCGATATGCAGAGTTTGTTCTGCGTATGATCAGTTTTGAATCGAGGCTAGCTATTTTACAGACAGTTTATGTATGTTGCAGGGGTTTCAAACAGTCACGTTTAAAGCAGCATTTCGTAAGGTCGTTTATAACACTGAATTTACAGTATAAGCTAGCCTTTAGTCATGCTGACTGGTGTTTTCATAGCCTTGTTAGCCGTTTTTCACACACTGATTTGACTACGGATTTGTTCGTTTACCTGATCAAGACTATTGGGCTCGACGGCAGGTGTGGACGGTCAACAAGGGGTGCTTATCTCTTAGACACCTGATCCACTCTGGTGTGTTCAGGTACGTGTTTGCAACGTAGTTTTTTGGCATATATTTTGTGTAGTAATGTACAATATTCACCTGCTTATGGTGTGTTGTTCCTACAGTTGATTCGATGCGCAAGGCATGCCATGCGGTTGATGATTTTTTAAAGCGAAGCCCAACAACTAACAAAAGAATTGATGTTGCATGGGTTATAGACGAATTCGTTTAAAGCATCATTTCGAAAATTCTACGGTCGCTGATAATGAATTGTTTGCGATTACAATTTCATTAAATATATGTTGATGTTTGTTTTCATAGCCTTTGTTAGACTGTCATTTTGCATACTAGATTTTGACGACGGGTAATCTCGTTTACTTTGTTTCGACTACAGGCTCACGGCGGGTGTGACACGGTCGCAGAGGATGCATTATTCATGGACTGATCCTGCCTTCGCTTTCGTCGAAAGTCCGTGTTGCACTAACACTCGTTTTGTATGTTTTTTGGATATGATTAAGTTTGATACTTTGTTATTATTCGCATTTATATTTTAGGATTAACGGAGATTGTCATGTCCGTTATCTTTTCCTTACAAAATTAGTAACTAAATCTCTCTAGAGTTCTGTTTTGTCTTTGCAGAATTAGTAAATCACAAAGATTGATACAAAACTTTCTTTTGTCATAGTGGTATAGATTACAACATCTTGATATCAAATTATATCTAATATAAAAATAAAAAAAATACTAAACCTAAAAACGAAAAAAACCCACCATAATTATCTATAAGTTATATCATTGTAGTCTGAGTGAGTACTCTATATGTAGAAAACACAATGTGCTGTGTGTAATATACGTCATGAGGACGCTGTTTTTTTGTATATTGGAAGGGTCTTTCAACTGTTAGAAGTTAGGGATGATGATATATTAGCCATCGGTACATCAGTAAACGAATACTCCGTTTAAAATCATGCATTTCGCAATTTACGGTGCTTAATAGCGACGTTAAGGAACCTGTGGAAATTGACAAAGCTGTAGAGAAAGTACTAATGCACTCTTAGACCAGATGACATCAACAATGAAAAATGAGTCATAAAACAGTTTTGTATAGTTGTTTGTGTGTTTGGAAATATATTTATAATATGATCTCACATATTCTTTAAATGCTGACAAAGGGCTTGCGGTCAGAATTTTGAAGAAATATTTTGGCATACATATCTTATCAAACCTTGGTTGCTTAAAAAGTGGTAGGATCGGTCGTTTTTTTTGTACTAGAATTTCTTATCAATCGGTGGTAAAGAGTGCAAAAATCGGTAGATTTCAAACATGGTATTTTATTGTTCTATATGTCACTCAAGAATAAAGACATTTTTTGGGTTACTAAGAAAAATGTGTAAAGTGGATTTGTTTTTCAAAAGTTGCAATGAATATATTTTGATTAATAATCCTTGTCTTGTCATGCACTTTTAGTGTATATAAATATGCTGATATTCTACCTGGTCCATGTTAAAGCACGTTGATTCAATTTTATGTGACTTGCTTGCATGTTGAACATTACAAAATAGATGCATAGTTGTGTTTAAATTTTTTAAATTACAACAACATGTGCATTGACAGCGTTTGATTCTCGCTTCTATTTAGAGAAGTTTTTAGCACGTACTCATTAATACAGTCTTGCTGAAAACGAAAGTGTGGGGATAGTTTGAGAGAATTAAATCATCAAATAAGCATCTGTTTGACTGATTGTTCTTTCCCCCCTTTGTTGACTGTCATTTCTATAGATTTGACTACGGGTAATCGTTTCTTTATTCTGACTAAGGGTCACGGCGGGTGTGACGGTCAGCAAGAGGTGCTTCTCCTCATGGACCGTGATCTACTTCGCTTTTCTGGAGGTCCGTGTTGCCTAACTCGATTTTGTATTGTTTTTTGGTTATGATTACGTTTTGACAGAATGTTAACTTCGCCTATTTGTATTCAAAGAATCAGGATAATTTGAATTACGATAATTTATTGGATTCCGCACTCTCGCAAGTGCGTCCTTACAAACAAGATATCATCGCTGGGTTCAGTAAGCGCTCTAGCCAAGCCTCTTTTCTTTACTCTTACTAACTATCTAGAAGCTATTAAAGAGTCTCTTTCAGAATACTGTTACACACATATTCAGAAGTGGTGTATCAGATGTGGATTTTAATTCTATAAGGCTTTTGGATAACTAAAATCACGAGATTTTAAAATTGACAGCATCAAAACGTATTTTTTTCCACACTTTCTACACAACGATTCTCAGATAAATCAAAATTAGGCTTTTTTCAGTTATAGATATGGTTTTAAAAAAAAAACATGACCCGAAATGACGAATTTCTAGGTCGTTGGGAAAAGACACACAATTTTGTTAAAAGAACTGTGATCCACAGAACGTTACTCTGAAGTAGAGTATTAAGATTGCTTGGGTTTCTTATAGATAATATTTATGTAGTCTTTGGAGACCAGGGTTCTTCCATCAATCGTTGGTAATTCCTATGGGCAGCTAATACTGTGCGCCCTTATTGGCAGATTTTATTTTTGTATTCATATGAAGCAGAATTTGTTTACAAAAACTGTTCGGGATAAAACAAAAACTTGCCCGTTCCTCAACCTTACATATAGGATATAGATGACAGTGGAATATTAAAGTACAAGTTAACAATCAGTAAGTTTTACAATTATGGTCCATTTGTATATTCGCAGAATCGATAGTAAAGAAACAACAGAATCTCGACACATTGCTTCATATTCGGATATCTTAACTTAACATATGACTTAATGAAATGACATACTTAGATGTAAGCGTGATCATTTAAACTTGCAATGTAACTTTCCTTTCTATGTAGTAATATACCACTATATCTGCTTTGGTGCGATATAATCCAGTTGATTCGAAGCAAAAGCATGCGTATGCGTATGAAGGCTTTTTTTAAAGCGAGGCCAAATATAACAAAAGTTGATGCTGCAGGTTATAACGAATCTCGTTGTAATGTCTCATTTCGCAAATTCTACGTTGGTCAACAGCTATATTCACATTCATGTACGATATTTTTTTCACTCAATGATGTTTTATTTGAAACATTCTAAGCACTTGATGCCACCTCTGGTGTGTCCCGGGGTCCTTGTTTGCCCAACTCTTGTTTTTATATTATATTTTATTGGGTGCTGGAAATCTATAGGGTGCTTAAGTTTATAGGACCTGGTGCTTTAAATACAATATATAGTATTCTTTTCAATCTATGGAATGCTTTTAAATCTATATGGTGCTTAACCTTATCGGGTGCTTAAGAATTAATCGGAGGATGCTTACTCCTCCATGGCACCTGATCCTACCTTCGCTTTTGTCGGAGGTCCGTGTTGCCCTACACTCGATTTTATATATGTTTTTTGGATTATGATTACGTTTGACACAATGTTAACTTCGCCTTTTTGTATATAAGATTTTGCTGTGTTTACGTTAAATATTCTATCAGTTGATGAATCAACAAAGTATGTTGGTCATTAATATTCTGAATGCACCAATAAACCTCAGAAGAATAGGAAGGCCAAGGAGATTCAGGCGAGCGTTATTGCCCATGAGCCTTTCGTAATAACCGTATCATACTTTAGTAACCATTCAAACAAAACTTTTTAAATGATCGATATCGATGGTAAATATGTACACGTACAATACAGTTTTAATGACAAAGGTAACTAATTAGTGGATGTATACATTACAACAAACAAATATTTATGTACAGTAAAAATTGATATGATGCGCACGCTCATAGCAGTGTTTCCTGACGATGAGTAATATTATACTAGATAAAGCATTTGCAGTGTCAGTTAGAATATTCTAACTGTGACTCGGTCCCCTCATCACAGTTAGAAATCCTTCCCTATACTCGCAATGTAGCAAATCTGAGTGGATCCACTCCGAAATGAATTTCACAGCTATTAGAGAGAATGAGCATAACATTAGGTGTTACTTAATATTAACAAACCTTTTCTTATATTTGTAAGTCCTTTAAATGAATAAAATCCTAAGACAAATGTGTCAGCACGAGTCGTTTGAAATATTACGATTTAAAATTTGACGCCATTTTGCCGGAAGTGGGGGAGCAATCAGCAAGACAAAATACATGTATATTGAAATCTTTAATCGCAATGCAAATATCACTAAAAGCAGTGGTTTAAATTCATTTATAACTTCTCTATATCATTTTATGGCCATGCAGACCATATTTACAAATTTCATTTTGCTACGAAGCGAGTATAGGGGTGGAATTCTATCGTTAAACAGGGTCCAGAGGACATTTGTCATTTTAATGATATAACGTTCTATCTATTGCAGTATAACTCCACTTTCCATAGACGCTTAGAATTAAACCTACTCATACACGTACATTTGTAGTAGAGGATCCGCCTATTTGTGACGTCATCTCTTTGCAATCTCATCGCCCTTACCAGAATGCATAGAAAGCAATTTCCATTGTTAATGACATGCAGAAAAACACTTGTTTGATACATCCTAAGGGAAATACACATGCTAGCTTTTCAGATATATCAATACAATGTCGAACCTCGGTGGTCGAGGTTTTTTGCCTTAACTAGCAGAATAGTTTGTACAATATTGGACTCGAGGTGAATTTTTAATTTTTTTTAAAATGATTCAAGCTAACATTTACATGTAGCGAAACATCTTTACATGTATCTAGCTAAACCCCAAACTATGGTTCCTCTTAATGTGATAGTATTTATCTTGTTATTGAGGTAGTTTGTTTCAGTATTAGATTTGTTTGCTTCAAATCAGTAAAATTTTGAGAATCCGCTTTTTTTTAGTGTTAGTAGGAGAGATCAAAATCGGTGGGTTTTTTTTTTTTTGGCCTTTAGAATTGCTGGAGAATCTGCATTTAAGTTTCATTTAGAATAATTTGAGAATCTGATTTTTAGCGTTCTCTACAGACACAGGGGTTGGAATACAAATAGGTGAAGGTAACATCGTGTTAAACGTTGGGCAACACGGACCTCCGACAAAGGGAAGGTAGGATCAGGTGCCATGGAGGAGTAAGCATCCTCTGTTGACCGGTCACACCCGCCGTGAGCCCGTAGTCGAAATAAAGTAAACAAAAAAGAAAGTTCCGTCCCTCAATTAAAGAATAAAAGAAGAGAGAAAGGAAACCAACAAAAATCAAAATACGATAGAGGAATATCAATAGACACTTACATTCATGGTCTTGATTTTACAATTCAACTAAGGCATCCTCATATTTTTACCACGTTTCACCGTTCAAGTAGATTTTGTAATATAATTTAAAAATTGGGGTCAAAAAGAGATTTTTTTTTATCTCATCTTGCTCTTTATTGATTTATAATTTTTAGATACATCTTTTACTTCCATTTGTCTTACCAAGCCAAAGATTCTATTTTTAGTTTGCGCTATTTAGTCAGACGACTCGCTAGACCTTTTTAGAAAGATGAACTTCAGCATCGACTCAAACATTTAAATGGTGTTTAAAAATTAACCCAACAAAAACAAAAGTGCTAATTTTCAACAAGGCGGGCAGGTATATCTAGTATACCTACTTTCACCTTAAATGACAGTTGCAAGTATATTAATTCAGTGTACTCAACACTGCAAATATTTGGGTATTACCTTTAGTGCATCTGGATCTTCTTCACTTACTTAGAAAAAACTGTATAATGCTACAAACTGCAAAAATAATTAGTTATTAAATTCCAGTATTAGAAGCAGTCTACGGCATTTTGATCATACAATTAAGCCAATGCCAGTATAGTTAAAAAATTTCGGGATATTTTAACCATTTCCAAAGAAAATTTCTAATCATCCACCTAATGATGGAGCTTTTCATAATCTAAAGTCTAAAAAGTTGCATCTGAAGTTTTACAATTTTTCACTGGGTGTACGCAAGAAACCTACAAATTTAACTACTTGTCAGAATTGGGGTGATTCCATTACATTTTGGTGTAATAAATTCTAAGATCAGATACTGGTATAGATTAGAAAATCTG
>CAJDSM010026656.1:0-12171 GCA_903981925.1 Ostrea lurida | reverse complement strand
CGTAACAGTGTCGATTTTTTTTTTTTTTATTTTGCTCTGGCCTACTTTCAGTAGGAATACGAGCACGCTTATATGTATATTCTTTCCCTTTGAAAAGCCCATCATGTATTTTTTACTAAATTCTCTGAACGCTGGCAACACTTTATGGAGTATTTTAACCTTAGGCATACGTATCATTGTAAACTTCGGCCATAGCTATTACCAGTACAAAATTCATTCCAAGTAGTCACTAGTCATTTAAGTCTTGATTTTGGTAGGGTACGATTTGAAAAGAAGGGTCGGCTTAATTCGAAAATTTAACCCACACACGTGCACTAACGCCGCGCGCTTAGCCAAGAAATTTTTTTCTAACAAGAGACTATTTTGTAAGAAAATTCAAATTCAGCCCTTTTAAAAATTAAGCCATGGCAGTATTCAAGTCATGCCAACCAAGGGGCGGCGGAGTTTTAATTAACTACAAGACACATGCTGAATTTCATTTCGATTTCTTCAACATATGGCCTGGACACAAAAGCTTAAAAACTTGTTTTTTACATGTTGCTGACGTTCTCTGGTAGCCGAATCACGGGTCTTTTTTTTTGCGCTATCACAATTTTGGCGAATCTGCCCCCAAAACACTGTATTTTTTTATTTGCGTGAATCTTTGTTTGCCGATTCTTGTATTCGTTATCGCGTAAGATATGGAAACAGTCTGAGTGTAAATTTTATTGCGAGTCAATTGTTTGCGTTCAAACAAATACTCGCAAATAAAGCGAAAATTAGACTTCGCGAAAAAAAAAAAACCCGTTATAACGTACTGAGGCATTATTGCCAGAGTCTTCATTGGGATAGTCTCTAGACATTCCCCTGTCTGATCAAATGACTGTGCAATCTTCTGTTCAGTGGAGCTGTTTAATGAATGAACCACCCTAAGTAAACATATGAACAACTATATTAAAGATCAAGACATTATTGGCATTAGTAGCATATACTCGTACTTAAGCAATGAATTATGATTTATTGAAAGAACTTAATCTCATAATCTGCAACGGTGTGTCGCATACAAATTGAATAACGCTCGTTAGGCGTTATGAAAATTTGTTTGGCACACACCGTTGCAGTTAGAGACTACATTTCCAATTAATCATAATTTATTGCTATATTTACATTCTTAGAACAAATACAGTTTGTTTGTGCTTTATATTGTATATGTTGAAATTTCCGCTCAATTCCTTTGGGGACAGTTAGCGGTTCATGTGAACAGCCATAGGTCAGTAACTTGTTACGGTCACAATAAATGTACACCAGAAAAAGATACGCAATGGACATTTACGGGCATTCATGATGTCATATCGTACCGAGCAAAACAGGAGTGCAAAATAAAAAAAATAAAAAAAATTGATAACGCCTATGGTGATTTTATTATAATTTTTCTTGAAAATAAATACATCAAATTGTCTTCAAAAAGTTTTATACATTTCAACCCTAAAACAGTCATACTATTTACATATTGTTTAAAACCCTGTAAGTAGTTTCTTGTTTCATACCCCAACAACCAACTTTGGTGATCTCAGTCTTTGCAGTTTAAGCACAGTATCAATCAAAATTAGAATTCTAATGCTTTTTAATTACGGGGATTAAACAGTAAATGTAAATATTAATGTAATACCGTCAGTCTAATGTAATTCAAAGATGTAGCATATCTGACAGAAATTCGTATAACATTGGCGAGTTAACAAATGTGTTAAACGTATCATAACCCCCAAAACATAACATGTAATTAACAAAGTCGAGTTTAGGGCAACCACGGACCTCCGCAAAAGGGAAGCAGGTCGGGTTGCCATGGAGTTAGCATCCTCTGCAGACCGGTCACACCCCGTCGTGAGCCCTTAGTGGAATACCGTCGTCAAATCTAGTACGGGAAATTGGATATGAAATCAAATCAGTCAACATATGACTTAGTGATAAATTTGTAATCGCAAACAAGGTCATTATCAGGCGACCGTAGGAATTTGCGAGATGATGCCTTGGTCCAAATTAATCATGGGTTGTCCAAACAAATGTACAATTGTTATTATATTGAACAAAATGTTCCAGTAATGTTACTTTGATTTTCTAAGAATGTAAATTTTATTTCATCGTTCTCATTGCCCCGCCAATAAAAATCATAATTCCCCAACTGCTAACAAAAACTTCCCGCCACATTATAAAGGTTTTCTTTTCTTCTTATTTCAACCCTTCCTTCTTACCATAGCGGCAACCCAAAAGTACAAACACCAAACACAAGGTCTGTAGCCAAGTGGGGCGCGAATCTATGATTATTCTATTGGCGGGCGGCCGCGGCCTCAACCCGCCGCCCCCGTCATTCATTTGATGTAAAAAACTACCATTGTAACTGGCAATGCTAAAATGCCGAAAGTAATAATATTTGTGTGTACCTTGCATGTTCCAGTGAAGACAGGTTCAAGCTACATACTGTAGGAACGATTTGATATCAACTTACTCAACCCGTAACAATATGTATACATTGTATTGACACCTTGGAAATAATTAATTGCGACCAGAAGGCCATTTCATCTCCGCAAATTCTACCGGACATCGTCATATAATGCCATATAATGTCTCTACCGTCATTACAGAAACCATGACTCACTAATTCATATGTTGCACGCTGACTTTGATATCATATCCAATTGTTTTCCGCTAGCTAGATTTGCACGACGGTAATTTCCATAACTAAGGACTCCACGGCGGGTGTGGACCGCGGTCTGCAGAGGATGCTAAAACTCACAATTAGGCACCCGACAATCCCTCCTTCCCTTCTTCGTCGGACAGGTTTCCCGTGTGCCCTAAACCTCGACTTTGTATAATTACCACTGTATATTGTTTTGGGGGTTATGACTACGTTTAACACATTGTAACTTCCGCCAATTTATACCGAAATTCTCAGACTATGCTTACATCTCTTTGAATTTAAGCATTAGGACTGACGGTTATTAACATTATATTTACATTTTATGTTTAATCCCCTACATAAAAAAGCATATAGAATCTATCTTTGATGCATACTAGTGCTTATTAACTGCAAAGACTGAATCACCAAAGTTCGGTTTGGGTATATAATACAAGAACTACTTACAGGGTTTTTAAAAATTGTAAATATAGAACTGTTTTAGGTTGAAAATGTACTAAAACTCTTTTGACAATTTATGTATTTATTTTCAAGAAAAAATTATATAAATACATGGTTATTCAATTTTTTTATTTTTTTTATTTGCCACCTCCTTTTTGGTCGTGTACGCCACTATTGCACATCATGAATGCGTTAAATGTCACATTGCGTATCTTTTTGGTGTACATTTCATTTGTGACGTAACAATTACTTACCTAATGGCTGCTTCCATTGAACCCGCTACTTCCCCCACACAGGATTTGAGCGGAACAGTTGCAAACATATACAATAAAAGCACAAACAAATGTATTCCAAGAATGCTAAATATAACGCAATAAATTATGATTAATTGAAAGATGTAGTCTCATTAACTGACAACGGTGTGGCAAACAAATTTTCCATAACGCCGCTAAACGCGCCGTTATTCAATTTGTATTGCACACACCGTTGCAGTTATTGAGATTACATCTTTCAATAAAATTCAAAATTAAATCATAATTCATTGCTTAAGTACATGTATATGCTACTAATGCCATAATGTCATTGACTTTAATATAGTTTTCATATTTTACTAGTGGGTTCATCATTAAAAGCTCACTGAACAGAAATTGCACAGTCATTTATCAGACAGGGGAGCAGAGACTATCCCAATGAGACCTCTGGCTAAATAATGCCTCATACCGTATAACGGGGTTTTATTTTTCGCGATAATCTAATTTTCGCTTTATTTGCGAGTATTTTTGAATCGCAAACAATTGAACTCGCATAAAATTTACACCAACTGTGTTCCATATCTTACGCGATACGAATACCAAGAATCGCAAACAAAGGATCACGCAAATAAAAAAATAACAGTGTTTTGGGGGCAGATTCGCAAAATTTGTGATACGCAAAAAAAAAAGACCCGTATTCCGGTACCAGAGAACGTCAGCACATTAAAAAAAAGTTTAAACTTTTTGTGTCCAGGCCATATAGTTGAAAAATCAGATGAAATTGCAGCATGTGTCTTGTAGTTAATTAAACTCCCCGCCCCTTGTTGTGCAGACTTGAATATCATTGGTCTATAATTTTTAAAAGGGCTGAGATTTTATTTTCTTACAAAAAGTATCCTTGTTAGAAAAAAATTTCTGGCTAAGCGCGTGCGTTATGTGCACGTGTGTGTTAAATTTTCAATTAAGCACCCCTTTCTTTTTCAAATCGTACCCTGAAAAGTCAAGACTTAAAATTGACTAGTGACTACTTTGGAATGATTTTGTACTGTAAACTAGCTATGGCCGAATTTTACAATGTTATCTATACCTAAGGTTAAATACTCCATAAAATGGTTTGCAGCGTTCAAGAATTTAAAGAAAAAATACATGATGGGCTTTCAAAGGGAAAAAATATAATATAAGCGTGCTCGTATTCCTACTGAAAGTAAGCCAGAGCAAAAAATAAAAAAAAAAAAATCACTGTACGCATCTGACCCACTTAGCATCTAGACTTCAATTTGTTTTGCAAATTCCAATACAATTTCTTAGCGAAGTGTGATAATTGCTGAGATGTAGCGGATAGAGAACTATTTATTCCGAATTATTAGTGAAGTGCACTGAAGGACGCTGAAATAGCCTCGATACAGACATCCCGCTTCATCCGCATCATCCGGGCATGCTGAAAAACATAGAACTAAATCTACAGCAAGTGTAAGCACTAAAAGTAACTCCATCTTCACGCATTTTCTTTTTTCAAAATTCAAAGCTTAAAAGATTAATTTATTTCCAATTGATATAGTCAATCAATAATCAAAGACATATATGTTGCCAACTTGTAAAGATGCTAAACATTCAAAAACAAAATCTGTATCCACATCAGAAAATCGCACTTTTTTTTTTATATAAAAAACAGCATGCTAAAATACTTAAAATCTGGTTTAAATGGCGAAATTTTAATTTCAACAGCTTCTAAAAAAAACTGCTACCTTATATACACACATATATATAATGATAGAAAAATACCAGCTCAGGAGGTATTGCCCTTGACTTCATTTTTGCAGTAAAGATAATTGTTATAATAGATGGTTGGTGCATGCAATGTATTATGAATAATTATTTTAATTAGCTTAGTTAGACAATAAATTCAAAATATCCTTGATCCGACTTGCGAGTATAAGGTTCCGCATTTTATAATTTCTAAGCATGCGCGCTTCGCATATTACGACAGCAAATTGCAGGGGCGGATCCAGGAATTCTTGAAAGGGTGCTCTACATTTTTACATTCATTTAGCATATTGTTTTAACGAAGGGGGGGGGGGGCGACCGCTAGACCCCCTCCCCCTGGACCCACCACTGAATTGTACAGATAACATCAAACTTAAATATCAAAGAAAATTATAGCATAGATAAATCCACTCCTCGAACGCAGGCTGCAATGACGTGACCTAGTGTTATCTAAAAATGGATTAAGTCTCTACTAATATTCGCCGAAGAATCACTTCCTTTTCGAAATCGTTTATTTCGTGGTTCATTCACAGGGAGGTACTTCTGATATAGCGTGGCCATGTCTGTTTTGGAGATTTTCGTATGTGGAGGACTTACCACTTTTATTTTTACAGTAGCTGTTGCCGATCTGTTATTGTTAGATTTGGCACTCATATTGCACGATACACACAGTTCAATTCGGAAAATATGATGAGAGTAAGGAATCATAACAGGTTTTGATAGTTTAGTTCCAATTCTTTCAATATACATGTACATGTATTATAAGTTTGATCACATTCATTTTGGCATTGAATGATAAGTAAACGCACACGTTCGATGATTGGCCTCATAAATATCAGCATTTTAACATTAATCAGTGCACACACAAATAAAAGTTTTTTCCCTCAATCGTTCGCTGCTTCCTCCATGCGGTCCTCGACCATCATCATCAGTATTATCATCATCATCATCATCATCATCATCATCATCGATTTTCATCATCATTGTTATGATCATCATAATCTGTATCATCATCATATTCATAATCAGTATCATCATCATCATCATCATCGATTTTCATTATCAGCAACATCATCATCGGTGTTCTCATCATATCATCATTTTCATCACCATCATCATCTTTATCAATAATAATTTTTACTTTAGCAAGAATTGATTCAGAAAAAAAAGAATGGTTCTGTATGTAGACCCTTTTCCAACTCCATGTATCGCTAATTATCAACTTCTCTTCCAAAAGAAACATAGACTGTTTTATTTTTTTAGTGCATCGTGTTTTCCTTTATGCCAGTAGAACTGCCGGTTTTAATTTGTTCCCAATGTTTTTTTATCATCGATATACCGTCTAATGTTACCTCGCTGAGTCGACTATGATCAAATGATTTTACAAATCATGTTTGTCTAGCCGAAGACAATAAACTTAAGTGATTCTGCATTCGCTAATAAATAAAATATTCCGCAAACATAGTTAATGTAGTATTGGCGCAATAGTGCTAAGCTCGAAGCACGCCGGCGCTAGCATCAGGTTCAATATTTCTGAGATCATTAAAGACAAAAAAAATATTTCTTTTGCTCTATGATAAATGCGAGAAAGCGGAAAAAATATCCAGGTATTTACATTGCACTCAATAATTCTGTTACAGGCCTAAATTGCAGAATAATTGACCACAAAATTAACTTCATTTTTCCTGAATTCTATGTGATGTTGAATTAGAAGCACTACCTGAGTTTATAGTTTGTAGTCTAGAATAGGAATAACTCCGAATTACAGGCTAATTGAATTAGGTCATTTATATCTTAATGAGTCCTTATGATTAACTTCCCTGTTAATTTGGTTAATTGTCTTCCACGTTGTCAATCAATGTTTACAACATATAAAAATTAGTTCGCATATGGACCGACAAATTCACTTTCACAACTCTCCCTTTTTATGATTCTTTACTGCAGAAAAAATACTAATAATAATTGTAAATTGATAGCTTTTATCAGAAAACGCCCAATGCCATCGAACATTTTCTAATAACAAAATGTCATCATTCACAAAAACCTAGCATCCCGCTGATTATAAGCTGACATTGTTTATTAACATTTCGCTGTGTTATGTAATGGGAATTCATTGAAGTGTTTATATTGCATTTGTAAAGAACGGCCCAGCTCTCCTTTATTTACTACGGAAATATTTTTACGAGACGCGGAGGAATTTGAAGCAGTAATACCGTCAAACGCGGATAGTGTTGAAGAAAAACTCCGTAAGTCCGTGTTTATTTTTGTTTTTCTTAATTTTTTTTTATTATTATTATTATTTCGGGTTTTTTTTTCAAATGCTACACATACCGTACATAATTTGCATGGTATCTGTAAGCAGTACACGATGGACTTTATCAATCATATTGATGAATTTATGAAATATATGGGTGGAAAAATTGATTACGACACTGATAATATTGGTTTTCGTCATAAGCCGTTTCGTTGAATTTTCTTGATATCTAATCTAAACCATTTTCGTACACCACAACCCTTTCACACCTAAAAGTTAAGAACAATATCCGAATTCATTTCTTTGGCATGCATTCATACAGTTTTACATACCTTAAACCTTAAGTGAAATCAGATCGAGCAACTCAGACTTCTGAATTAATGTTCGTACTCTTAAATAAGAAATGTTGTATCATCCTACTAATTGCAAAAGCAGCTTACGATTAAAAACCTGTTGAACAAAGATCCTGGTAAACTCGCCAGTATTCAGTATTTCCAGTCAGATCAGCGCCATCTAGCGACATTCCCGTCAATGGTTGAACATACTAATAATTCTCAATGACTATGAGAACATTATGCCCTCATATATTTTCAATAAGATTTATTTATCATATACAATTGCAATTTACATTTTATTTTCATTTCGTCGAAAATCTAAGCCTTCAAATTAGATGTACATCTACTCTATTCATAAAGATTCAACACGTGTACAACTGCCAGCAGTCATGAGAAAATGACTTTCATGACAATTGATTGATTGATTGATTTGATTGATTTATTTATTGATTATTTGTTTGTTTTTCGCCCGTTGAGAATATTTCAATCATATTGCGACGTCACCATTGCCGGTGTAGCACTTACGGCTTTATTTTGTGTTCCACACATGCTGCGATACGGGCCGTTTTTATGTCATATCCGAATGACCCATGATTCTTACTTCTAAATGCCGAGCTCTTCACTACCTATTTTAACCAGTAGGTTGGACGCGGTCGGTGCGAGCACGAGGCTCGAACTCACGACTTCCTGATCATCGGGCGAGAGCTCTACCACTGAGCCACCGCGACCATTATAAAAATATCAAAAGCAAAAACACTGGGGAAATTTTTTTTTTTCAGAAAAAGAATAATGTTTTCAAGACCACAACATGCACCATTTTACAATGTTTCGTCATAAACGAAGAGCGATCTTTGCAAATTAAAGAAACTTCCTATAAGACGATACTAAAAGAACACTCAAAGCCATGCCTTTAATGATATCTGAAAGAGCTTGTTTATAGACTTCAAACTATCATGCGAATGCAATAAATTTATATGGCAGGCGCATGTTGTTCATGCATGTAAATTTGAGAATCGTTTACTAATTTACCGCTTTGTTGATAAGATATCTTTACAACGAAAACATGCATTGCTCATTTCCACTTAAATCACCTTTTAATCAGCCGAGGGTAGCACTTGCTTGTGCTCTATAAATTCCCAATCGTAGTAAACTTCCAGGAAATAGAAAATATAAAATTAAAAATTGCTAAATTAAACTTTGACAGAAAACCATTAAGAACGAGAAAATAACCAGGGATCTCTTTTGAAGCCACATTGCACATGTTATGTTCAGTATACTACGCCAAGCTGTAGCTTCAGAAATGGGCAAGTATAGATAGAACTATTAATAATTTCTTGACCCCGACGTCGATCTACATAGATAAAGGAAAGTTGCCTTGCCTTGGGTTAGATGGTAATTGTCGACTTGGTTCAATAATTATTAATTGGGCAAACGTTTACTTCTCTCTCTCTCTCTCTCTCTCTCTCTCTCTCGTCATCTGGGAACCCTGTGGTTTTCTGGAAAAAAAAAGGAAATGATCTTTTTATCTGTCCTTTCTCCCCCAATTTTGTCAGAAAAAATTATATAGGTTGGTCCAGATATTAATTTAAAAATTAATCAGGATTTGTTGCTTTCAGATGATTGACAGCTTCTTTATATACTACCATAGAAATTCAAAAAGAAAAGGTTTTTTAATGGTATATGCACCATCTTGGAATGATACGTGCATACATTTAATTTCCAGACCCTTTTACAAAAGGTTTATGGGCCATCTAATTAAAGATTCAATTTTTTGTCTCTCAAATCGTTACACTGGAGAAACAGGTAACGATTTGAGAGGATTGGATTTTAAATTAGGATTGGGTATGCAGAACAAATGCACATAAAAATTGAGAGAAACTCCTAGTTTGAATTAAATTTACCATTTTTTTCACAACAGGTAAAAATACGGAACTCCTCCTCGCGTATTCTTGGTCTGTCTTATATACTTAGATATTTAAGTCTCGGGTTATTTAACCACCCTCTCTGCCTATTTCAAACAACACACACACTGTTTTTTAATAAAATAGGGGGTGGCTTTACAATATGACATAGAACCCGTTAACTTATCATTATTACATGACCAAATTTAACGTTTTCCTGTGAAAAAATCCTGTGGCTCGGTCTAAGTCTCGTTTGTTAACAATAGTATCTCTCTGAATCTCACAATTTCAGTCTTTTTACTTCTGTTGTTTAGGAGGTGGTGTGTTGTGGTGATTGTAGATGTGTTGATGGTTGTTAGATCGGTGTGGTGTGTTGTCGCTGGGTGTTGGTGAGATTGAATAGTGCTACGTTATTGTAACGTGTGTAGATTGATATTGTGTGTGTGTGAGTGTGTGTGTGTGGTGTGTGCTGATGGAAGTTTGTGTGTGTTGTTAGATGTGTGCTGATGTCGTGCTGTTGGTGTGTGTGTGTGTGTGTTGTGTGTGTGTGTGTGTGTGTGTGTGTGTGTGTGTGTGTGTGTGTGCGTGCGTGCGTGCGTTCGCGTATAAATGTTTTTACATGCACAGATGTATATATAATTATTTGCATTATCTATACATATAAATTATTTTATTCAATAACACAAAAGGCTATAAACATCGTTTATAGATTGCATCAGAAAGAAATAGGTATCGTAAAAGTCCTTCAGCTGCCCAGAATCACACTATACGACGAGTGTCGTTTCATAGGTAATGGAACTGCATTGCAGTAGTGGATCCGGAACATTTTCAGAAGGGGCGGGGAGCTGTGATCCAAGTCTGTACCTTTTCCTCCCGAGGAAGGGGAGGTTAAAACCACCAAGACGGCAAAAATACCCGAGGGAGGGGAGGTTAAAGACATCAAAACGGCAAAAAAGACTTCATTATATACTTCAATGGGGGGGGGGGGGTCACGTAATCCCCTTTTATATCTGCTACTGTGCTATTATCCCCATCCATTCACCCCTCCTCACCCACGAGAGATCTGCAAGTTTCACGATGCACAGTTGCACTAAATACTCCCAATGTATTGAATTCACACACAGACCGTCAAGGACATAAGTTTTTAAAATTACCCCTGTTTTTAAACATCTGCGTTTACCTGGTAACCCTCATCAGCAAATTTTCTTTTCATCTTCCACTCCTAATCACACGATCGGCCACAAATACCTGAATATTATATTTTCGACATTATCATTTCAAGAAGCATTTCTGTAATGTGAGAAAAGAAAATAAACATCAGTTTAATTAGTGGTTAAGAACTCAGTATTTCTATGACGGAGCTTGTTTTACTCCTGTGTGAGTCAATAACATAATATGTTCGATCAGCAAATACAATGTTATTCATTTCTCTGTTTTCTACAGCGTGTCGGGTTATACAGTACAAATATGAACACACTTTAAAAGAGAAGATACGGAAACATTTGGATACACTGATCAATTGTAAATATAACCGACAACAACGGAAGAAAAAGAATAGTGACCAGTCTCATAAATTATCTAAAAGTATAAAATTAAGGGTAGGGCAAACTCGGACCCCTGCACCTCAAAAACAGGAAGGAAATGAGAGAGAAGAAGAGAAAACGAGAGAGAGAGGAAGAGAGAAGAGAGAGAGGAGAGAGAGAGAGTGACGAGAGAGAGAGAGAGAGAGAGAGAGATCAGATATTTATCGGAATGAAAACTATAAAAATTTCGAACGCGTTACCAAACTGAGAACTTTTGGAAGGTTATTGAATGTCCAATATGTTACAAATATGACAAAGAATGTGTTTGTTTGCATAAACTGGCATGCTCTAGGATGCCGCCACACGCACCTGTAATCACCGGTTGTCTTTATACACATGTAGACTGAAGACTGGACATCAGCTGACGGGTGGGGACAAGAAAGAATCCCTTACGCAATCAACGTCTTTCGAAAATTACAATTTTCGACATTGAAATGAAATTTACTGAAGGGTAGGTAAAATGTCCTAAAGAATTTCCTGTGGGGAAAATTAGACATCATACATTTTTAGCTCACCTGAGCTGAAGGCTCAAGTGAGCTATCTGATCGCCTTTTGTCCGTCGTCTGCCTGTCCGTCTGTCTGTTAACTTTTCACATTTTCGACTTCTTAGCCAGAACCGCTGGGCCAATTTCAACCAAACTTGGCACAAAGCATCCTTAGGTGAAGATGATGCAAATTTGTTCAAATGAAGGATCGGGCCCCCTTCAAAGCGGAGATAATCATGAAACTGCAAAAATAGGGTGGGGTCATTTAAAAATATTCCTCTCAAGAACCACTGGGCCTGATAAGCTGAAATTTATATGAAAGCTTCCTTATATAGTGGAAATTCAAGTTTGTTCAAATCATCATGACCCCTGGGGGTACGATGGGGGCAACAATAGGGGATCAACGTTTCACATGTGAATATATATTGAAAAATCTTTTAAAATCTTCTGCTAAAGAACCATAGGGCCAGAAACGCTGATATTTAT